>CAIGRQ010286780.1:0-12747 GCA_903798375.1 Fraxinus sp. D2006-0159
AAATAGTCTATACTTAAAGTAGGATTTATAAATTTTTCCCTTATCATTATCAGCCAATTTGAATAAAAATTTGGCCCAATTTACGTAATTCCAAACTAAGGTACACAGCCAATTAGAGCTGTAAAATATGTTCCATTTGTCAGCAAAAAAACTGCAAGAAAGCTGTAAAAGCCACCAAACCTGTTTGGATATGCAACCATCAGCGTCTTGTCACTTCCAAATTTAATGTGAAGAGAAGCTAGGCCATGGACCAGTGGTCATTGTGGTGCTTTCAGGTGTTGCTTCAGTGCCGGTAGTTACCTCGATTGTCAACTATTTGCTGCTATAATTATTATCGAAGTTTGTTCACCAGGTTCCATGAGATACAATGGCTGCCTCTTTTTTGCAAGAAGAATATGGATGGCTCCATTTTATCTCTTTATGTGGAGTAATAAGGCCCTCAATGCATCAACTTGCAGTTCGGGGCATAGGTGAGCTCCCACTACAAAATCAAAGATTGAAGTTGGTGCGATTTTGCTTCTACGACATAATCAACTGTTGTGGGTGTTTATAAATGTCATCGCCTCGACGGTCTTTGTTGGAGGCGAGACAAGCTGTGTGTCCTCAATGTTTACTGTTGGAGTTTGTAAGGCTTTAATAGCAGCAAATGGGGACATATATCACCCTTTATTTTCATTTCTTACATGTGTGTTTGTATTTCATTCGGTATTGATTTGTTACAAAAAATCGATGATTGCAGACAACATATGGAGCAGACAGAGCATTTTTTTGAATAAACCCACTAGTGGATTTTTGTTGAATTCATCCCAATTTTCTTAGACTTTGCATTCCTTCTTGTTGTCTGCCATTCTTGTTTTTCCTCGATGATTTATTGGGAGAGGAACTGCCGTTGGTAAATTCCCTTTGCTTCACGAAAAAATATTCTTTGTAGACCTTTTTTTTTGAGTAAAAAGTTTTGTTAGTCACTGAACTTTCTTTTGCTGCTAAACGATCACTGAACTTACAAACATGCCACTCTATCCATCACTCAGCAACTCAACCGTTTGACGATGTCCCAAGTGGCGTGACGGAACTCCATGTGGCAACGAACGGCGTCAACGGTGACCATGGTGCACGAAGTAAAAAGTTTCATTAGTCACTGAACTTATCATATCGTCATGTTATAGTCACTGAACTTTTTTTGCTGATGAACGGTCACTCAATGTGCATGCTTTAGATGTTGGAGAAGGGACTCCTTTTCATACGGACATAAATATCAAAAATAATAAGGACCTCGTTCAAACTACCAAGACATGCAAACTCAACTCAAGTTAGTAAAAATGTTCGCAAATGTACCAGTAGGTCCACCCAAGCACTAGCTCCAACAAGGACAGAGAACCAAAGAAGAACTTAAAGAAAAAAGATAAAGCCCAGAGTCACTCATACGTTCAGTAGTACCATAAAAAAAAAAACCAACCCTGGCAAGTATAGTTAAAATGGTATAAATCTTTAGGTTTCTTAATTTGGCTTTAGCACTTTGTCATGTTTAATTTTTCTTTGTAAGGGTGGTCTTTAAGTGATGATGATCTTGCTGTTTGAACGTAACGATGATCTTGAGATATGTAGAACAAATCAGTCAAAGTTCTGAAGAATCAACGCTTCCAAATGAAAGTGTGCAGTGCACTCCCACAATCTTGAACAATCATATGCTTGTACAGTAAGCCACTATTTGACATCCTTAAAAGTTAAAAACATTATTCTGAATAGTATTTTTTGGAGAATATGTGGTTAAAAGTAGGAAAAAGATTTGAGTTTACGTATAAAATATTTTATTGCGTGAATTTGTGGTTGAAAATGAATATGAAAATAAATTAAAGTAAAGTAAAGGATGTCAAACAAGGCTTAAGTTAATATTCCAGTACTAATAGCGTGTTCGGTCGTACTTCAAATCTAATTAAAATTGAAAATATAGTCATTATTGGGTCTCACTCATCTAATAAAAGTCAACAGTAAATGTTAATTTTTCAATTTTAATCTGATTTTAATCTCTACCGAACACGTACAAATGATTATAGACCCCCTCAAGGTGCGAATATCAGTTAAAATAAAAAAAAGCAACAACTGGCTTTGATACAATTAGCTCGAAAATGAGGTTAAAATTATTTAAATTTAAAGGAAAGCAACACAAATGCTATGTGTATATTTCTGCACAACTGGCTAATGAATGTTTAGTCAAATGGAGTGGCGTATTTGTAAGTTCAGTGGTCGTTCAACAGCAAAAGAAAGTTCAGTAACTATAACGTGACGGTGTGATAAGTTCAATGACTAATGAAAATTTTTACTCCGTACATCGTGGTCACCGTTGACGTCATCTGTTGCCACATAGAGTTCCGTCCGCCACGTGGGACATCGTCAAACGGCTGGGTTGCTGAGTGATGGATGGAGTGGCGGGTTTGTAAGTTCAGTGACCGTTCAGCAACAAAAGAAAGTTCAGTGACTATAACGTGACGGTGTGATAAGTTCAGTGACTAATGAAACTTTTTACTCCCTTTATTTGTTGTTGTTTTTGCTATTTTTCTTTGTTGGTAGAGAGACTTCTCGGGAAAAATCATTTTCTGGTGACTTTTTTGGTACGTAGTAAAAACATGGTTAATGTACTGTTTCCCACAGATGACGCCAATCTGTTGACCCTAAAAAAATGTTGCCAACAAAATCCCGACCTCATCCCCTCCAAGTGGACATGACCTACACACTAAGCGCCCCGTTAGGAGGTAAAGGCCGTCGGTCGAGAAAAAGGTCCGGCGACCGTTTGCACTCCGACGGTCAAATCAACGGCCAGACAAAAAATATAAAAAATGCAAGGGATGGGAGAGGGGATTTTAGTTCGGGTTTTAGAATGAACATATATTAAAATGAAATGGATTCACATATATATAGAAAATGGAAATGGGCCAAGCGCACCATATGAGATCAATTTATAGGTTACAACAGAACCCTTGCAAATGGGTTGGAAGAGGACGTGTTGGAAAAATATGCGTGACATATTTTATAAATTTATATATTGGTTTACTTAATATATTTGTTGATTTTTAAATGTCAAATTTGCGAGAATTTAATTATCAAATCGTGTGAACAATATACAGGTCGACTGACTGGATACATTACTAGAAAGGGAGGCTATACAAACGAAATTTTAACATGATATGTTTTCGTATATAACATGATATATTTTCTTGTTATACAATTATGACACATGTAAATTAGATTTTAAACCATCCTAAATACTTTCATATTTGTTTAACAGGAGAATATAAGAATAAGTTAAACTAAAATTATATTTCCTTATATCAACTTTGTAAGGCCTCAAATACATAGTAACTAAGGATTGAAGTTCTCAAACACCGAATAAAATTGCAGAAATATAAAATGAAACGGAACACAAGATTTTTCACCTCGGAGGGTTTGGATGTTCAGTCTCAAATGACCTACTTACATGTTGAGCATCCACAAATGATATAGCTCTAGATCCACTAAAATAGAGCAAGAATCAGTACAGATGTTGACAAGTTCGATATAGCCTCAAAATACAACTGTAATCTCACTACAATCAACCCCTAAAATTGTACATACTACACAGATATTCACAAAGAAAGGATTGAAGAATCACTCAGATCGATTACGATTAACAAAAGAGAAAACCCTAGACTTTCACTCAGAGAGAAAAAGAAAACCAAGAGACCAAAGAATGGAAGCATCTCGAATCGGGGAGCCAAGGACCAAGTAAAATAACCATATGAACAATCATCATCCAAGGGTAGGAGTGAAGCCACATGTATGGCAAATATCCAACCACTTAAAGAGGCCAACCAGTTCCACTTAAGTAAGAGTCCAAACGTACAGACGGCCCAACAGGCTAAGTATAGTGAGGCAGTCCAATTGATAACAATCTCCACCTTGTTGAACTATCATTGACCTTCTTAATGGATCTAGAAAACTACATTTACATTGCTTCATTTGCTCCAAAAACCTGAAAAACAAAAAACAAAAAAAAACAAAACAAAACAAAAAATTAGTTCAAATCTTTTCAAAATAACAATACTTAAAGTTCTGATTATCATAATCATTAAGTGATATTAAGGATTTTCAAACAATTTCTAAATTTATTCAAAGGTAGTACCTTGGTCCCTAGATTTGAAGGATTAAATTTTGTAGGAATTTTAACCAAACTGATCAATCATTTTTCAGTCATGTTTCTCACAAAATCAAACTTAATATCTATATGTTTAGTTCTATCATGATAAATGATTTTTACTTAAATGAATGGCACTCTGATTATCAGTATAAGTCCTAACAAAATCATTCACAAAACCAATTTCATTTAACAAACCTCTTAACCAAGTACTTTCTTTAATATCATCACATGCAACAATATATTCAGCTTTAGTTGAGGACAAGGAAACTAATTTTTATATTTGTGACTTCCAACTAATGCAGCCATCACACAAAGTAAAAATATATGAAGATGTAGATGTTCTTTTATCTAAGTCATCAGCAAAATCGGAATCAGTGTAACCTTTTATTTTTATCCCTTCATTACTACTCTTAAATTCTAAACATAAATCAAAAGAGCATTTAAGGTATCTTAACATCCATTTCATAGCAAGCCGGTGTGTTTCACATGGATTGGCCATAAACCTGCTTAAAATACTAATTCTATGTGCTAAGTCAGGTCTAGTGAATACCATAAGATACATTATTGAACCTACTATGTTTGTATAAGGAACATTTTCATTATTAAAAATTCATCTTCTGTTTTATGTGATTGTTCACTAGTCAATTCAAAATGATTAGCAACGGGCAAATAAATGGATTTACACTCAAGTATAGAAAACTTTTCAACTATATTTTTCACATAAGAGCTTTGTTTTAATATCAAAATTCAATTATCCCTATCCCTTTCTATTTCCATTCCAAGAATGCTTTTAGCCTATCACAAATCTTTCATTTCAAATTCAGATTTCAATTTAGATTTGATAAAATCAATTTCAAATCTATCATGACAAGCAAGCAACATATCATCCACATATAAGAGTAAATAAATGGATTCATGTCCACTTGACCCTTTGAAGAAAAAATAGGAATTATAATTGCTTCTTACAAAACCCAATTTCTGAACATAAGAATTAAATTTGATATACCACTGTCCGGGGGCTTGTTTTAGTCCATAGAGTGATTTCTTTGACAGACAAACCTTTCTAGTTTTGGATTTGACTTCAAATCCCAAAGGTTGATTCATATATATAGTCTCATTAAGGTCTCCATTCAGAAAAAGCTGTTTTGCCATCAAATTGATCCAATTCCCAATTAAAGTGAGCACTGAGAGCTAACAAAATTCTAATAGAAGTATACTTAGACACATGAGAGAATATTTCATTATAGTCCACTTCTTCCTTTAGAGTAAATCCCTTAGCCATTAATTTGGCTTTATACCTTTTACTTTCAAAATTAGAATCTCTTTGTTTGATCTTAAAAATCCACTTACAATTAACAACCTTTTGATTCTTAGGTCTCTCAACCAAAACCCAAGTCCCATTTTTGATAAGGGAGTCCATTTCTTCATTCATAGTCTCTTTCCAAAGTTTTGAATCAGAACAATTAATGGCATCATCAAAGGAAACAGGTTTTGAATTCACAAAGTCAAGAGCAGAAAATAAGGTAACAAATTCATCATTATTAAATTTGATAGAAGGTCTTATTTCTCTCATTTCTCCATCTCTCGTTAGTTGATAATCAGCAAGTGTCGTATTAACAGATTCATTTTCATTCTCAAACTCAGTTTGCTCAGTATGTTGTTCAATTTGTGTAGACTCCACCTCAATAAAATCATATTGAATAACAACATTTTTAGTCATATTTTCCTTTAACATATGCAATTCCATAAGTTTTAAGATCAGATAATTCATTACAAGGCATGTCATTTTCATTAAAGATGACATTTCTACTAACAATCACTTTATAACCATTTTGGCACTTGAATTAACTTGTAGATTTTCTGTTAAATGCATTTTAGTATTGTAGTAACTTTATAGTTATGCACATAGTCTAATACAGTCATCTTGACAATAGTACTTGAGTTTTAATGGAGCTTAAATCTCGTACAAAATGTCATCATTTGTCGATAATAGGGCTGGACAAAACTTTCGAACCAAATCGGACCCGAACCGAACTGAATCGAACGATTTTTCTTAAATTAAATACCTGAACGGGTACCTGAATTGAGAACCGATGGGTTTGATTCGGTTCTCGATTTTAGACCAAGAATCAAATCTCCCTATTCTTTTTAAATTTTTTGGCTTAAAGAAGTCAAATTATTTTATTTTTTAAAATAAATTGCTAACTAATTAATTAGTCCAAACCCAAAATATGATTTTACTATTTCTAATTTTCAGCCAAGCTCAACTTAATCTAATTGACCTAAGTTTTATCCAAAACTCTTATTATACCATAGTGTCATTTATACCGTTCTATTATGTGAATTAGACATCTTCCTCTTCCTATAATTTTAACAATCAAATCTATGAAGAACTCAACAAAGAGATGTGTAAAAGATATCACAAGATTGGACTACGTTATTTTGTAAGAGTTAATATTGAATATGTCATATTCGAATTAATGTAACGTTATTGTAATATTAAAAAAATTAATTATTGTACGAAATCCCGAAATTGAATAGAACCGAACCAAATCGAACTGAACCGAAGCCGAATGGTTCCATAATTAAATTTAGACTTGACGGTTCTATTACTAAATATCCGAAAATTTCTAGTTTGATTCGATTCTCTTTAGAACCGAAATGATCCGGACCTGCCCATCACTAGTGGATGAAGATCATTTAATTATATAAAGGTCGATGGTAGATTGTAATTCTAACTTTGATATTGATGACATTATATTAGCTAAACATGAGGAGTATATTGAGATTATTTTCAAATGGTTATCCTCAATATTCAAGACAAATTACATGGGTTTAGGAAATTGTATATCTTTAAAGGATTGTTTTAATCTTCTTGTTTTGTCACAAGAGTTGTATTAGTATACTGTAAAGATTCTAGAATGTTTATAACTGTAGAATTGCTACCTTATTGATACTCCTATATCGAAAGGCAACCATATAACTCTTTATATATGTTTAAAGACTCTAGAAGTGCACAAATAAATATCCAAAGAATCATATCTATTATGCTTAGAAGTTAGAAGTCTGCTATGATATATACTAGTCCGTACATTTATCATGCCAAAGATCTAGTCCATGGATATCAATATTATCCTTAAAAGGGTATTGTGATACATAAAGGGTGTTACTGTCATTTATTATATTTGTTGTCGAGGTAGAATTGATATATAGGTGTTGACTAAAGCTGAGAGCAAGTTGAGAACGAATAGTTATTTGACTTGTGCACTCTTACTGTATATAAAGTAGCAAGAAGCATATCTTGAAGTGTATATCTTGACAACTGAAGAAAATATTTAATATAGATGTATTAAGTGTCTAATGATACTGATGAGAATATGAGATCTATGATAGTTATATTACCATCTCATATGTTGAGGATCTCAAGTATCACGATAAAACTAAACACTTCGAATGTATTTATGTGAGAGACATTAGCAAAGAAAATAATTTTACGATATATCTATGCACATAATAATATATAATCATCATACTATGAAGATGTTTAGAGATATATTTGTTAATAATTTCAAATTTATAGAATTGCGTAGAATATGAAACTTAGTATATCAAAAAAACTCCTTTTTGATCTTTGTGTGTCCATGGATGAAAAATGTTTAGTTCATGTGTAATCTATTGTAGGGATAACGAGATAATGATTTAGACGTACATATAAAGTATATTGAATAGGCTGAGATTGACTCACTCACACGAGCAATCGCATCAAGTAATTTCAGGATGTACTGAGTGAGACAATTGTGTTGTGTACATAATCCAGTTGCCTTGATAAATATCAAGATGAGATTATTGTAAGTAATCGAAATGGATTTCTGCTATCCATTAAACTTGTTTAGTATTCAAATCAAGTTCTTAGTTTGAGATTGCTTCGAGCAGTGATTATAAGGAGAATTTAAGTAATGCATCAGAGAATACTTGAATTAGGATATGCATGGTGTTTTTTTATTTTTTTATTTTATGAATATGACATACACCCTTTGATATGAAAAAAAAAATACCATAGCACTTGTTTCATACATGTGTTCTTTTTCTTATCAATATTGGGTAAATGAGTAAATGGATTCCCGTTTACTCATTGTGTAAGATCATGAGATTTATATAGCCTCACACGTGCCCTTATAATTTTCTACCGTTCGAAGTTTTATTTCGATGTTGCTATTTTATCATGTTACCAATAATTATGACTGATTTGATTTGATGGGATATGGCTAAAAAAGCAGTTGATTTAAAGTTGAAAAATCCAAGTATGAAAGAAAAACCATTTTAACCAACCTTTATGTTTGTATTCGTCGATCAGACAATAGTTTAACCATTTAGGGTATAGAATACAATTGTGAATACAAGGATATAATATGGAATTTAATATGTTCCATCAATATTTAAGAGATAGAAACTATTTGAATTAATGTTGGAAAATGAGTTAGGGAAACAATGAGGTATGATGTTTCTCTACTATAGCTATTATATATTCCTAATAGCTTTGTAGTACCGTGAGCTCTAATATTACTCGCTGGTACCATAATATATTTTGTCATATGAATTTTTGGGATATAGACCTTGAGAAGGATCTAACGTGTGATATTCATTGTTACTTGTGGTTTAGATCAAGCCCATCATATACGAATGAGAGATGTTAAAAAATATGGATCGTAGGGTGACTGACCCCGCAAGACACAATAAGAGTTGGAGAGAGTGGTTTGAACTTGGAATTCAAACCTTCAACTCCACAAAATCTCCATTAACTCTCCACATAACTTCTAATCATGGTCTAGGATAAGAAAAAGATCATGGCAAGAAAATAATGTAAAATTCATATGTGAAAATGTACCAAAATCGAAAAGACCATAAAATAATTGTTTTGACATGAAAGCTCGCAATATTAGGCACTTATATTGTAAATAATAATATCCTTCCATTGTGATTGGGATCGGGACCATTCAGGGGCGGACCCAGACCATTTGTCTCGGGGAGTCAAAAATGAGAATTCAAAAATATTTAGAACTACATATCATTAACGAAAATAAGTCAATACACTATAACAATTGTAGCCTACGTGTTTTCATACTATGAAAACGTCGTATAATTACATCGTTATCAATATTGTTAAGTACATTGTTTTTAATATATGCAACCAAACTATCACTTAACCATTGATCTCCCATCCAACTACTCAGTCGATTCTTGACAATTGCCAAACAATTGCCAAGTAAATAATTCATAATGTGTTACCTTGTCCTAATAATCTTAATCATACAGATGATTGACTACTTATTTCATTAACCTCTAATAAGTGATTCTCTTTAGAATGGACAACGAGCAAAACTAGCTGTTAAAATTATTCATATTGACTTTTTTTCATTTGTTATATTAAAACTTACCGCCTATGTTTGGTAGGGAAGATATTCAACATTCCAAGGAGAGAATTTATTATGTTCTCACCTCTAAAAGTTCTTGGATCTTTTCTTTAATTTCGCTAATTATTGCAAAGCAGGCTAAAAATATACGCATGATTGAACTTGATATATACGAATTTTGCCATATTTCATCGCTGTTAAAGAATCTGTGTTTTTTTCACAAGATAAATGATGAGTCCGCCCCTGGGACCATTAGAATGTTATTTTGAAGAATTCGGGACATTTAATAGTAAGGTGATTTAACAACACAAAGATCTTGAAATGATAGTAAGAATTTTTGAACCAAATTTATATTCAAGCATGTTGCGATTTCTTTCAGTATGCAATCTTGATTCCTCAGATAGATTCGTGAACTCATAGAAAAAAATTAGGTTTGTTCATTATTATTATTATTATTATTTTCTCAACAAGAGAAGCATGTTTACGCCTCAAAATTAGTTCAAGATTTTCATAAATGACATAATTGACAGCCTAAATTTGCACGTTAATCCTTTTATACACAAAATTTGAAAGGAGAAAATATCGCTAAATTCATAGTCTTGTTAATTAATATCAAAGACTTGCTACTAAAAATCCGATAACACAAACACAAAGGTAGTATTTGCCTATTGTCAGTGCACTTGTAATTATCGAAGGTAGGATATTGAGCCCAACACATTTTTAACCATTTTAAGTCCAACTTGGAACCTATATTCTTTTAAAGGCACATTGAACCTCGATTTTATTTTATTATTATTAATTTTTATTATTATTATTATTATTTTTTTTTTGGGGAGAAGAACCTCGATTTTGAAAAAAAAAGAGACAATGAACTCTATATAGAGTTCAAGAAAAGCATTCTCCCATTTACAAGTGGGACTTGGCCACTTGGTACAACCATACCCCTTAAAATGTTATTGGTACATGTGTATAATTATTTTATTAAGAGCCTGTTTGATAGAGATTAAAATTGAAAAATTAGTCGTTATTGTTGATTTTTATTAGACGGGTGTGACTCAATAACGACCATATTTTCAATTTTAATTGGATTTTAATTGTTACCAAACAGGCTATAAGATAAATGAATATTACAAACAGACAATTTTATAAGTTTGAACTTCAAAAATCAAGTTTAAGAATTATTTATATAAAAACTACGTGACAATTTAATTTTTAATATTAAATAATAATATTATAAAAATAAATTAATATACCACCCCGAAATTGAGATTCACTCAAACTCTCTCTACCTCCATTATCCATTGGCGCTACACCACGATGGAGAGCATCGTCGCGTGTAGCACTGATGAGCGCCAATGAGCACAGCATGAGAGCCTACGCGCTGAGCGACGATGTCTCTTGATGCTATTGTTGCAGCGACGATGATGCATGTAGCGGTCACACCACTCAACGTTCATCACCGTTGCAGCAGCGGTGATGATGCAGTCATCGCTACGCTACGCTCAGAGAGCAGTGATCATCGTCGCTGCGCAACGTTCATCACCGACCGCTGTGCAGTGGTTCTTATTTTGGATCTGATTTTGTGATGGTGTTCTTATTTGGGATTCGATTTTGCGATGGTTGTGTCATGATTTTGGATCTAATTTTTTGGTGTTTGTGTAGTGATTTTGGGGTAGGTTTTGTTGGTGGTGTTTGCAGTTGTTGTTGGTGGTAGTGCTAACTGTAGTGGTGAGGTAGTGGTGATNGGTTGTGTCATGATTTTGGATCTAATTTTTTGGTGTTTGTGTAGTGATTTTGGGGTAGGTTTTGTTGGTGGTGTTTGCAGTTGTTGTTGGTGGTAGTGCTAACTGTAGTGGTGAGGTAGTGGTGATGTTGGGGGTGCTGGTGAGGTTGCGGTGGTGGTTGTGCCGATGCCAATGGTGGCGCGTGGGTTGGTTGATTGTGAAAAAAATGGTTAATTTATGAAAAATAAATAATAAGTGATCGCAGAAATATATAATTTGGGATTAATAAATAGGGTAATTTGCACAAAACGTCCCTACCTTTGGAGGGTACTGTGGATACCATCCATACCATACCTTTCATTTCTTGGCATTTTATGTCATTATCTTTCACTTTTCGTGCTCTGAATGTCATTTTCACCATATTTTGATGATTTTACCCTCAATTAAATTGAAATGAAAAGAAAAGAAAAACAATTGAACAAATTGCAACTATTTGTCCAACTTTTTTAAAAAGTGCAAATAACTCACCAAACTTCACCTTCTTCCCAAAATTCGCCCCACTCTATCGCCGTCTATCAGCCATTATCAGGCCACCGTGGCCACTAGATTTTTGTACCAATCAAAGATCACCCAATTCCAACAACTATATCAGTCGAAATCTATGCACAAAGTTCACTGCCTTCCACACTGAAAATTGCCGGTAATCATGCTTTCGGCCACCCCCATGGTAGGAACCAACCTCCAGCCAACTGCCCATCACCAGGCGACCACACTCATGCCAGCAATTCATTACAAGTAACAACAAAAAATGTCAATTGCAATCAAGAAATTTTGCCAATCGCATGCATCGCAACACAGCCAGTGAACAACTCCAATTCCGACGACGTCAGGGACACCCACGGTTGCAGACCACCTAGGGTAGGTCCCTTTGCACCTAGCCCAGGTATGGGTCTTGGTAAATTTCGTCCTGAAGTTTTTGAATTTGTGGGAGAAATTAAGGCAGTATGCAAAAAACTCGAGTTTGCTAATTTTGATGAATCAATGCTGGTGCAAATGGTTAATTCAATAAAGGAAACATCTGTAAAGGTTAGTAGCATCATGGGTAACCAATCAATTGACCCAATTAACAATCAAAACTCTGGATTGATTTTGCCAAGTGAAGTTGGGCGTGAAGGGGTTCCGTGTGATGAAATGGATGATGGTTTTGTGTGTATTAACCCAAACTCTACCATGTGATGAATTGAAATCGATGAAGTTTTCTTTCAGGGGAAAAGAGAAGAAAAGGCTGCCAAATGATAAAGGTAATAAAGATACTTTCAAAGGCAAGTGCGAGGTGGACAAGGTGAAGAAGAAAACCGATGAGATGGTGTTAGTGCAAAAATCCGGTGGCCACGGTGGCCTGAAAATGGCTGACAAGCGGCGATAGGGTGGGGACGAGTTT
>CAIGRQ010286792.1:0-18607 GCA_903798375.1 Fraxinus sp. D2006-0159
ATTTGCGGGTCGAGATTCTACCGTCCACAACCTTTATTTGGGCTTTCCTGACGTTTTCAATTAG
The DNA here is from genome assembly GCA_903798375.1 of Fraxinus sp. D2006-0159. Classification (NCBI taxonomy): domain Eukaryota; kingdom Viridiplantae; phylum Streptophyta; class Magnoliopsida; order Lamiales; family Oleaceae; genus Fraxinus; species Fraxinus sp. D2006-0159. Next base: position 65 of record CAIGRQ010286792.1, read on the forward strand.
TTCTGCAATTTCTACGCTGATCCCGTACTCGAGTTCGCGTCATAAACGGTCATTTGTAAGCAATTGTTCCAATCATAGGAATTAACCACAAATTTTTATAATTTTGTGCGAAAATTGTGACTATGATATATATGATTGTGAACTCAAACTCTTGTAATGCGTTATGTGATTGTGGTATACTACGTTGGGTGATTGTGCCTTACAAGGTTATGTGTATGTGACGGTCATTCATAAATATGTGATGTTATTTTGTGGCTTTAGTCTTTTTGAATGGAGTAATGCTATTTATCATAATGATGATGGAACATTAGTGACATGGTCACAACTTATTCCTCACATTTCTCTCTTTCTTCTCTCATAAAAATTGAACTGTTCAATCTCATTATTTCACATAAACTGCCACATCAACGATATTTCATCATCATAATGATAAATATCATTATTCTTTTGGATGTGACCTTAAACACGTTTCTTTAGAAATTGTGAATTCATGCAGGAATCGTGACCTAATTTCAAGGCTTGGGCCTCATTTAGAACATGAGAATTAAAATATTTAATCTGGTTGTTAATAGTATGATTTTCTCTTTCCAAATTTTTGTGATTTTGAAATATGTTAAAGTTAGTAATTTATCACTCACTAAACTTATATTGCCCCTATTTGGGTTAGATAAAAATAAGATTTGTAGTAGATTTTGATTAAAAAAAATGATAAAATGTTGCGAGTCCCATGAAATATTTAATTAAATTAATTAATGTCTTTGATTTAGATTTTAATTCAATATTTTAGTTGAGCCAAATAGGGGCATTATTTCATAATATAATTTTAAAACTACAAAAATATATATTTTCATATAATTAAACTTAACTTTTAAAGAAATTCTTAATAATCTAATTAATGATAATTATGTTCCTGTTTGGCGTAGATTAAAACAAATTTCTTAATAAATTTTGATAAAAAAATAATGAGATGTGTGGTTGAAAGGTTACGAGTCCATTGAAATATGTGGTTAAAGTTAATTGTAGACTTTGATTTCAAAATTTGATTTAATTTTGATCCGCACCAAGCTGGAATTAACTTTGAAATCATGATTTGCTCAAGGCTAAATACACACAAAGTTCATAACCTTTACATATCACATTTATGTTTCAAACATTTTTCCATCGCATTCTTATTCTCAAATTAACATAAAATATTCCTGATTATGGTTTCTCTCCAAATTTTTCTTTAAAATATAGTAAAAAAACTCATTTACCCAACATATTCTTAAATAAGCAAAATAAATAATAATACAAAATGCGATTAAATGTTTTACCCTCATTTTAAAACATGTTAACAATATTTTATAATTAAGGACAAGATTTCTAATCAATGAAATGTTAATAATAAGAATGTGATAAAAAAAAAAAATAACGTACAAGGGTTAATAATTTTTAATATAATTAAAATATAGTATACTTATAAAAAAAAGGTGATATGAATTTAATCCCACTTTGCTTAATTTGCTCAAATTGAAAAATAGGAAATTACACTTGTTACGCCTAGCCAACGAGGCTCAAGTCAAAACGCCACGTAGCAACTCACGTGGAAAAAAAAATCAACAAAGAGTCAACTTGTCAAATATAGAGAGATCAAATGAATGGCTGAAACTATTGTGCTAAATCACTGCCTAAATGGCCGAAGTATATAAATGATAAATCCGAAATGTTTCATATTAAGCCGAAGTGCTACTTAAAGAAGTCAGAGAAGAAGACGAAGCTCTTCACACAGAAGACTGATACAAAGCTTCCTCCAAACCGAGACCTTAATTCATCCGAAGCTCCTGAAGTTGCAGTCGTCTATTACAAGAATTGTAGACAATCTTTAGGAATGATTGATATAACATTTGTAATAAAGAATGTCGAGCATGTCAGCTTAATGTATAGGGTGACTGATTCGTTGTCAATGTATTTATTGTATGACGGATAGTGATGTGAAGCCTTAGTCAATGAGATGAGGCCACATGATTTTGATCAAATTTACATCACATCGGTCAAAACACTATAAATAGGAAGGCTTTATAAAGAAAAAAGGGGACTTTTGGGGATCTGGGGGAAAATCGAAAAAAGAAATACAAAGCGGTCTTGTGAGGATTTGTTTCTAACACACATTTGAGAGAAAGAAATTCTTTATATATCATCTTACTTGTGCCATATTTATTAGCTTAATCTGTAGCGGATAATCATAGGCATTTGGTAGGTGATTGTTGTCGGTGCAATTATCTTTGTTTCACTCGTCGGTACTTGAACACTTGTGTCTCACGTCGTAAAGCATCTCATGCGTTCACGTTTTCCTCATTTCCTTACGGTACTTCGATCAAAATGCGCTGAAATTTTCTTGAGTTGGCGTAAGTGGGCTCGCCATCTGATGTCCACATTAGCGTCACATTTTTCGAGGTGAACAACACTCACACATCGATTTTCTAACTTATTTCAAGAATGGAGAGGAGAAAATGATTAGGGTTTGAAAAACTTGACAGGGTGGATGGAGTTAAGATAGGATATATAAATTAATTTAATTTATAATATCATTATTTTATTAAAATGTTGAAATATCACCTAATTTTTGTATGAACAAGTTCTAAACTTGATTTTTACAGTCGAAACTTAGAAAATTTGGTTGCTCGTAATTCACTAAATTAAACCCTAAGGGTCTGTTTGATTGTAAATGTGAAAAATGAGTGAAAAGAAAATGTTTTATAGGAAATTGATTTGCCTAAAAATTGTTTTGTTGGAAATTGCAATTAATTGTGTTTGATTGATATAATTTTTCATGAAAAATGTTGAAAGTTTGGTGTCCGTTTGACTTCGTTTTTTTTTATGAAAATTGTCCATTAAAGTGATAATTTTTTCTACCATTGGGTCTAGAATTTGATTTCATGAAAAATATTGAAAGTTTGATATCCGTTTGGTTTCGTTTTTTATGAAAATTGTCCATTAAAATGACAATGTTTCTATCACTAGGTCTAGAATTTGTTCCAATTGTAAAAAAATTTGAAAAAAAAAATGTGCAAAATTTATTTTTCTAAAAAAATGTGCAAAATTTGAAAAGTTGGAAAACATTTTCATAGGAAAATTTTGTGTATCAAATATTACAAAAATTAGAAAATGAAATTTTTTTCCATTTTCATTTTCCATGGAAAATGTATAATATCATACGTACCCTGAGTGGAAAGGCTTTTTTTACTTTCGTTCCTTTTAACCCAGACCAGAAGGCCCACACATGTCATATCTTTCAAACATAAAATAAATAATTAAAAATGTAAAACGAGAAAATGCCATGTGAGATGAAAGAAAGCTCAAGATACTGAATGAGACTCGTGTGAACCCTGGGGATCTTTTTCTTTTTCGTTTTTTTTCACTTTAATTAATGCTCGAAACTGTACAAATAAACCCATTTGTAATTCGACATACAAGTCTCTACTGTTCTTCTGGCTGTTGAATTTCTTAGCTACTAGCATTGACAGTGGAGGTGTTCTTGGTAAAGACCACCAGGTTATTTTTGTTGCGCATCAATTTCATGCTTTTGATTTACCTATTGAATGTTATAATTTATTTCTTTTCCATTTTCCTCTTTGGGGACGGGGTTCCTAATTGGTATGACATTTAACTGATATTTCTATGCTACATAGTGCATTATTCTAAGAGACTTGAGGGGGGTTTCTATCTGGGTTTGGTCAAGTCATTGTGAATTCTCTGAATTCCTTTCAATATACTGCAATTTGATGCCTTAAATAAAGAGTATGGATTCATATCGAGGAGTCTATACTTTCCTATGTTTGCTACTTTTATTTGGCTTATTTTCATTAATTGAAGTTCATTTGGTTTTTGATTAATCATTTGACAGGTGCCGAAAGTAAATTTTTAGCAGCAAGTTGGAAATATAGTCAATTAGGTTTATCCATAATCATATTACAACAAAATATATTTGAGTTTTTTTCCTGTGATGGCTATGTGTTGGCCACAGTATTTAATGCCTCCAGATACTTGCAGACCCATGGGGGTACTGAATGTTCTTGGAGGAAGAGTTGCCCCCTTAAAAATTGTTGAAGAAAAGAGTGGGCTTTTAGGTATTGGTCAAAAGAGTGGTTCAAATGTTCCTCGGTTGAAATGTACGGCCAACTCTCACAGTGTTAATCAATTTCAAGGTAAGGACCCATTTCTGAATCTTCACCCAGAGATTTCAATGCTAAGAGGCGAGACGAATGCCACAATGACCAACCCAAGACTGGACAGCTTGAGCGGAAGTGTTACTGAGAGTTTGAGAGATTCGTCAAGTTTGAACAATTACAATGAGGCCAAGATCAAGGTTATTGGCGTTGGAGGTGGTGGATCAAATGCGGTTAATCGTATGATTGAGAGTGAAATGAAGGGTGTGGAATTCTGGATTGTTAACACTGATATTCAGTCCATGAGGATGTCCCCCGTGTTCTCTGAGAATCGGTTGCAAATCGGTCAAGAGTTAACCAGAGGACTTGGTGCTGGTGGGAACCCAGACATTGGGATGAATGCTGCTNTGGATTGTTAACACTGATATTCAGTCCATGAGGATGTCCCCCGTGTTCTCTGAGAATCGGTTGCAAATCGGTCAAGAGTTAACCAGAGGACTTGGTGCTGGTGGGAACCCAGACATTGGGATGAATGCTGCTAAAGAAAGCAAAGAAGCTATAGAAGAGGCTGTTTATGGATCTGACATGGTGTTTGTTACTGTAAGTTTCAGCTTCTTTGAACCAAATGATTTTCTGCACAGAATGGTTTTGCTGTTCTATGCCAAATTTTTGCATTCAAACATTTTACTTGTTTATTTGAGTTTCTAGTTGTTAAACTAGCACATATCCTATATGCTGGTCATAAACTTTTGATTCCTTTGATTCTCAAGATAAACTATTCTTGTCCTGGTAACATAGAGCTCTGGTATCATCACTGATCCTGAGCTAATTGTCGAATTTTACAATTTATATTGGCTAATTAACCTAGAATCTAGATGATCTGTCATTGTTGTTGACATTTTCCATTAGTTTGGACCAGAAAGTTGAGAAACCTGCATTTTTTTTTATATTTTTTCTAATTTATTCAAAGATATCTAAATCTGTATCATAATCACTTACCTATATAACCATAAGCAGAGTGTGATCTGCTATCTGTTACACTACCTTGACCTTTTCATATTAGTTGTAAAATTAACATTCATTGCAGTAACTTAGAACTCAGTTTATCTTACATTTTAGGCGTGTAATGGCCTATATGCTTAAAACGCTCTTTGGTCTATGCCAGTGTACTTGATGCTATGTACCTTCATGAGCGTTCTTTAATGAATAACTAGTATAAATCTGGATGATTAATAATGCCTACCTATTTCTCTCTCTTATCTTGGGGTTTTAATTAATGTGCAGGCTGGAATGGGTGGTGGGACAGGAACCGGTGGAGCTCCTGTAATTGCAGGGATTGCAAAGTCAATGGGTATCTTGACTGTGGGTATAGTAACGACTCCATTTTCTTTTGAGGGACGAAGAAGAGCTGTACAAGCTCAAGAAGGAATTGCAGCTTTGAGAGAGAATGTTGACACACTGATCGTCATTCCAAATGATAAATTATTGACTGCAGTTTCCCCATCAACTCCAGTAACAGAAGCGTTCCATCTTGCCGATGACATTCTTCGACAAGGTGTTCGTGGAATCTCTGATATAATCACGGTATGAATATTTATGAACGAGGAATTTAACTTGTATCCCTTAATAACTGATAATGTTTATCACTTGCTGGTGATTGATGGGTATTTGTTATTGTCTTGTATATTCAGTGTTTTGCTTGCAAGTACTTTCCAGGGAAAGGTTTGATAATGAACCAATAATTGAGCAATGTTGCAGGCAAATGCATGATTATGAGTTGCACAATTTTATAGCATATTTATTTGGAACTTAAATCTTGAATCTAATACTAAGGTGGTATGCCTACCTGTGTGCTTTCTTTGTGTGTGCTTACATGTGCTTGTATAATGTTTTATGACATGCAAGCCTCCAATTTGATATTATTCTCAAAAATAGGTGGACTGCCTTTCTAATTTCTGAGATAGTTATTGGGATTCTGGTTACTAATTGTTGAAATTTGCATTATTTGCAGATTCCTGGGCTAGTGAATGTAGATTTTGCAGACGTGCGAGCTATTATGGCAAATGCTGGTTCTTCATTAATGGGGATAGGGACTGCAACAGGTAATTCCAGTAAGCCATATGGTTTTGTTTTTCTTGTTCAACCAGCTTTAAACTGTTCCTTTTTATCAGTCATTCAGCCAATTGAGAGCTTTTGCATCACCTGGCTTTTGCTTATGGTCCTTGCTCCAGCTCTTTAAGACCTTTTCTCCCTTTGGTGTTCAATTGGTGTTCAAACTTTAGATTACAAGTCTTGCAATATTTCCATGAACCAGAGTGCTACGTTTCAGAACATTTTATGAATATGTATTGCATATAGATAAAACCACTTGGATAGAAAAAGTTGCTGGATATGCTTCTTGATTAGAATTTCAAGAGAATTGTTCCTGTTTGAATCACGTGATGTCTTTGCGCTTTCTTCCCCCTTTCATGTCAGAGACTTCACTTAAGATAAAAGGTATTTTGGCCCTTTTGGGTAATAGAAATTATAGCCCCTGTTTGGGCTCAATTCTCCCAAAATACATTGTTCTCTTTCCTATTTTCTATCACACATTCTTCAATAAAACAATATTACATGTAAACCCCAAAACTTTTCCTTATTTTTTAACCACACATTCTTCAAAATATTACTATTCAAAAATGCATTTTTTCCCAAAATGTATTTTTAATGGAGCCCAAACAAGGGCATAGTGTACTTGGTGAAAACTGTTTCATCAATTACTTCATATTTTGGTGATGGTGCATAGTGAGCTAGAAATTTTTTACCTCTAGATAGGTCATAGTTATTAAATGAAAAAGTGCTGCACTGAGGCACCGATTCGCCATGGTGCTTTGGTGCGAAGTGAAGTGCATGCTTCATCATAGTGAAACACAATTATGTTCAGCAGAAAAACTCTCTGCATTACTGTATAAGCAAACAAGATGTAGCAACTTTTCGTATATTTACTGTTATTTTGAGGAAAATCAGGATTGAATTCCATTTCTAAATTATCAACGCCACATGAGAAATTAAAACAAAATTAATGATTCAGATAAAAAAGAACTCAGAAGGCCCAAATTTGTTAATAAAGCTCTCAATTTTTTGCTCTTTGTACCTTTCTATGCTGCACTCATTTTGTTCTAGAAACAATATGGCAAGATCTCAATATGGAAGGAACTAAAGAAGGTCCATAATGTGCATATTAGTGTGCTGGAATTATACTAAGATACCGTTTTATCTAAAAAATTATATTTACAATTGAAAAAGTTATTTAAATGTAGTATTTATTTTGACAAATTTTACACGTCTTTGAATTTTGACTGCTCCTTGTTTTAGTGATGCACGATGCTTCAGTTGGCTCAATGAATTTATGTGGTTGTAATTTTCCATCTGGGGACTGGAATTAACTCTGGAGTTATTCCTGTGAATACCTTTTTGATGAGACTGATTTGTGAAAATGTTGAAATGAGTAGGGAAATATTCGTTCTAGGGCTAGTTCCATACCTTGTCAAGTGAGTCTTTTAGAAGTATTAGAAACCAATTGAACATGTAGGATCGAGTTTTAACCATTTCATGTAAAGAACAATGTGTCCAGTAAGAGAAGACTAAACCTTTTATGGCATTCGATTACCATGATTTGAATGACCTAACCATGGGCTTAAGAGCATCATTGTTGCTCCCGAGCAATCCCTCCCTAGTGCAGAAGCTTTTAGAAATTCTTGTAATAAGAATTGAAAATAAGAATTATATCGGAATAATCTTGCTTCATATTAATTTATGATTGATTGTGATGAAAAGTGTACAATAACTTTGTATATATAGGTAAAACTATTCCCTAATTCTATTAATATAAGGAAACTAAATTCTAAAATGAAATAAACTAATTCTAATCTTAACAAGACTTGAGAATAAAACATATTACAACTAGAAAACGAAACTAGAAAAGATGATTAAAAAAGACAAACTTCTAGATAAAGTGAAACTATTAATTGTAATTGTAATATACTAAGTATTGGAAATGTTCATATCTGAAAGGTCAACTTTGTAAGCATTATCACTAATCTTTTGAAGAATACGAAAATGACCAATCTTCTTATCTTAAGCTTATTGTAAGTGCCAACATGAAAACGATTTTTGCGGAGATGAATCATCACCAAATCATCTTCGTTGAACAATTTAAGGCATCGATATTGGTCTGCAGCAGTCTTGTAACAAATATTAGCATTTTTTAAATTTTGTTTTACTTCGTAATGAATTCTTTGGATTCTTTCAACAAACTCTCCTGCATTAGATTTGACATTAAAAAGTTGAATCAAATCTACCATATACCTTAGAACACTAGTGTAAATGACTTCAAATGGAGTCTTCTTGGTGGATCGATTAGGCATACTGTTAAAAGCAAACTTAATTTCTAGAATGGTAGCATCCCACTATTTTGGTTTATCTCCACTAACTGCTCTAATCATATTGTTAAGAGTTTGATTGGTTACTTTTGTTTGTCCATCTGTCCGTGGATGACTTGCGCTACTAAACTTTAAAGAAGTGTCAAATATTCTCCACAGTGTCCTCCAAAAGTGGCTTAGAAACTTTACATCTCTATCAGGAGTTATAGAACGAGGAATGCCATGTAGGCGAAGATCTTGTGAAAAAACAAATTAGCCACGTAAGAAACATCTGCAGTTTTCTTTCAAGGAAGTGAGCCATTTTCGAAAACAGATCAATTACAACTAAAACAGAATCAACTCCTCGTTGAGTCCGTGGAAGACCGAGAACAAAATCCATATTGAGATCTTGCCATATTGTTTCTAGAACAGGCAAAGGAGTATAAAGTCCAATATTTTGAGCTTGTCACTTAGCTTTCTGACATATTGGACAACGCTGAAGAAAATGACCAATGTCTCTTTTGAACTAGGATCAATAAAATCTCTCTTCAACCAAGCTGATTGTCTAGTCCCGACTGGCATGTTCTCCTAATCCGCTTGCATGCAATTCTCTAATCAATTGCTCATGCAAAGAAGAACGAGGAATACATAATTGAGTTTTGACCATCTCACATGAAAAATAATTAGAGTCCAGTTAGGATGGCATTTGACTACCATCGACTCAACCCATGGGTTTAAGAGAGGGATTGTAACAGCCCAACAGAACTGTTAGTACCTTAAATCTCTCGAGTTCTGTTATGGTATGGTCATAGTTTGAGATCTTGCTAGACTTGTTATGTGGTAAGATGACCCTGACTGCAGATTTTGACTGAAACATTTCTGCCAACTAGAATGATGTTGTGGATGTGGGGTGCAATTTGTCTATGATCAGTTGGTGTCACGCTAGCAGTTTAAAATGCCCTACGAGATAAGGAAATGGGCCTGTAAAATATTGCTTGCTATATTGCAAAATGTGGGACGGGACATATCAAGTGACACAATAAATTAACGTGGAAATGGACAAGGAGTGGACTGATTTCCACTAAATCTTCCTAACGTCTTTATGGCTGTCAAGAAGCAGACGTGTTGCTTGAGCATGAACCTCATTAGTTGAGTACTGCCATCATTAGCAACTTGCCCTAATTCCAGCCTGTTACGGAGAATGCAGATAATAACTGCCATGGAGAACCTTGTAAATACTGTAGTTTTCGTCCTACAATCTTGTTTTCTGTTAGAAAATTATTTGTTAGAATTGGATATGTATAACAAATTTATTGATGCAAACATATATGAGAAAAAACATATAGCCCTTGTTTGACATCCATTTTTTTTTTTTTTTTTGTTCTTTTTCTCAAACATATAGCCCTTGTTTGACATCCATTTTTTTTTTCATTTTCGTTCTCATTCTCTTTTTTCATTTCAACCACACATTCTATCAATAAAATAATATTACACATAAATCTAAAATTTCTCCTTACTTTTTAACCACATATTCTTCCATTAATCACTGTTTCAAATCAAATTCTTCTCCAAAATGGGTGTCAAACACAACCATAATAAAATTAGAAATTACATCAGGAGTTAATTGTTTTAATAATCACTCAACTTATATCATGGTCACGGTTTACTCACTAAACTTCAAAGTGTTTCATAGTGTTCACTGAACTTTGTCCGTTTGCACTCCATCCATCGCCCTAAAAAATCCATTACCTTAGTCGCTGACGTGGCTAATGAAAATCTGACGTGGCAAATTACGGTCGTTAAAAAAATTATAACTCAAACAAATCATTGTTTCATTACTTATCCAACTTACACTTGGTCACAGTTTACTCATCAAAATTCAAAATACTTTTCATTGTTTTCAATGGTCACTCATCTTTGAGATGTCACATTTATCCATCATTCGTCATATTTCCTTCCTCTCGTCACTAATGCTTGAACAGAGATTCCATGTGGTAAGATACAAATGTTGAAACAATTACAATTCAACTAAACTATCAACTCGCCATAAATGAACATCACTTCCACTGTCCTATAAACTTCTTCAAAACCTAATAAAGCGTTCCAAATGATTCTTCTAAAAATATTATTTTTTCAATTCGAACATTTACTATGCGAAAAATAAGTTTCAATCTGAGGCTGAAAATCTAAAGCATAACTTATTCGACTGGAAATTGATTTGTGAAAGTATTTTGCTTATATTTCACCCTTTTGACTTCTAATTGCATTCAATTGATCATATATGATTTTCAATCATCGTTTTGTATTTCGAATCAGTTATTTGATATTTGCACTTTGGTCCCCAAACATTAGATATCTTGCAATTCCACATTTTCTCGTTTATTGTCTCCAATTTCATCGATCTTTACCTAACAAATACAATACACAGAATTAAGCCATAATTCATTAAATATCCAACAAATACTCTAATTTAAAGGCCTAAATAAGTGTACAAAATGCATATATCACTAGATTTTTTAGGGCTGAAATTGGGGACGCTTTATTGGATTTTACAGAAGTTTATGGGGCGTGGAAGTCACGTTTCACATATGGTGATTTTTGTGAGTTGATTGTTTGGTTAAGTTGTAATTTTTTTGACAATTGTAACTTACCCATGGAATTTTTGTAAAATAAATTAGCAACGATGTGAATGAAATATGGTAGATGATGGATGGAGTGCAACTCAAAGATGAGTGACAATTGGAAAGCATTTTGAAGTTCAATGAGTAAGCTGTGACCGAATGAGTAATGAAACAATAGTTTGGTTGAGTTATAACTTTTTTAATGGTTGTAATTTGTCACGTCAAATTTTTGATAGCCACGTCAGTGAATAAGGTAATGAAATTTTTAGGGTGATGGATGGAGTGCAAATGAATAAAGTTCAGTGAGTACTAAGTTAAATAAGTAAATCGTGACTATGATATAAGTTGGGTGATTATTGAAACAATTAACTCTTAATAACATAAAAAGAATGAATCAGCACTGGGCAAACTGTTGCACCAAATTTCAATTACTCCATTCTGTCCCGAGTATGATTTTCTATAACCAATCAAACTTAAAATTATTTACTAGTACCAAAAAAAAAAAAAAGGAAATTTGGCTCATTATGCGTCACCCCCTACATCTTGTGACTTTTTATAAGGTGCTTGTAATTTTGAATCTTATCATGAACAGTATTATCATCTTGCATCACGCAGGAAAGACTAGGGCTAGAGATGCCGCATTAAATGCCATTCAATCTCCTTTACTGGATATTGGGATAGAGAGGGCCACGGGAATTGTGTGGAATATAACTGGTGGCAGCGATTTAACATTGTTTGAGGTAGTTTTTGCTGCTCTCATTTTTCATAGATATTATTTTATCATAGTTACCAATATCTTGGCTTATGGAATGGTGTTTTCATTTTATTGTCTAATTCATTCATATTTCTTTAATACATTTTTCCTCAATGAAGTTTAGAAAAAGGTAACTGTGATATTAATTCCAAACAGTCAAACAATTCATACTAGACTTCGTAGATATTGTGTTATTTTCAAAATGACAGCGCAGTCTTTCCTGTTATTTTCCATATATTGAACAAGAATTTTTTTTGAAATTTTAGTTTGTGTATTTTACCACTAGTTCTGAAATATTAACTGTCAAATCTTATGGCAAGCTTAAAATACTTATTTTCGATTCCATTAACTTCATATACAGTCAAGGATTTTAATTAATATTCCATAAGTTAGTTCTCCTATAAGAATTAAACATATAATTATTCAAGAATCAAATGTAAAGTCTCGAATTATGTGTACATCATGAATAAGCATTTAGTTAATATAGATTAAATGGGTGATTTATCCCAAGATTATGATACATTTTATATGAAAAGTATCTCTATATCGTAGTTACAAGGGTGTCTACCGTCTAGTCTCTTGAAGTAAAGTACAAACCGAGTTTTACATGAAGTGGAACTACTTGCAACTGTTAGAAAGTATATAGGGCATTGATTATTTATTAGTCGAATATATAATTATGCTGATAATGTTGATATGTGTATCATTGTTAGGGATTAAATGTTTATTCCGTACTATCGAGAGCAACTAATAACGGAAAATGAAAACAAGTAAAACACATAATTTAGAGTGGTTCACTCTCAATTGAGAGCTTTGTCCACTTCTTGATGTTGCTACATGATTTCAATGTACTAAAGAAGAATGACAATGTGTTGTATCATACTCACCCCTCTCTTTTGTGGTCTCTCTACACTAAGAAAAGAGTCTTGCCCTAATATCCTTCATATTCGAGGAAATATTAGGGTGACCTGATACATTTACAAACTTCCCAGAGTACCCTATAACGTTTTAAGTTACACTGAAAAAATTTGACTCGCTGGTCGAACCGTAGTCGTGGGAAAAGTGTATTGAATAATTAGGCTCTCCATAGGGGTGGCAAAGGGGTGGCCGAGCCAAGCATTTGGGTAGCTCGAGCTCGTTTTAAGACGAGTTGAGGCCCACGAGCCGGCTCATTTGAGCTCGTGGGCACGAGCTCTCAAGTCATCTCATTTGGCCTCGTGGACATGAGCTTCCAAGTCGGCTCGTGAGTACAAGCCCACGAGTGGACTCGTAGGAGCTCGTTGGTCTGTTCATTTTTTTTACTTGTTTTATTAATTTAAAAAAATTGCTCATTTTTATGCTTATTTTTTTAATTTATTTTTAGAAAAATGAGCCTACTCGTGGGCTGCTCAGCTTCGCGAGGCCCACGAGCATAGGGCCAAGCCAAGCCCATATTTTGGCATGAGCTGAGCTTATGGTTGTAAAGGTCGAGTCGACTCCACATCCAATAATCATTATCTATAATTGTGTTACAAGAAACCAAGCTAGTGCTAAAAGAAGAATGTGCATATTTGTTTAAACTTTATAATTAGCATCCATAGCAGTTTTCATGTCCCACAATTATATATATATATAGTATATTAAGCCTCCGTTTGAAATCAAATTTATGAATAGTTTATAAATTCATTCAGAGTCAAAACATTTTAACGACACATTTAAAAGTACTACTCATTATTAACCACACATTTTATGTAACTCACTACAATTCCTCTTCATAAACCATTTATAAATTTGTCAAACGAGGGCTAAGAGTCACGTGAATTGATAATCATTTTATGGTCAATTTTATCCAACATATATTACACTTTTCAATAATACCATTGCATTGAAAATATCTATGGGCGTGTTCGGTAGAGATTAAAATCTAATTAAAATTAAAAATATAGTTGTTATTGGGTCTCATTCGTCTAATAAAAGTCAACAATAACGGCTAGTTTTTCAATTATAATCCGATTTTAATCTCTATCGTAATCTATATCGAACATGCCCTATATATAATTTGCGCTAACTGCTAATGCATTGAGCCGTCTCAAATTTTATCACGTCTGATATTTGTCACTTCAACTGAAAATACTTGAGGCCATTCAACACTTGAAGAATAGAATGATCCTACCTCCCAACATTCTATACCTTTTTAATCCAAGATCAAGACTTCAATCTCTTCATCTCAGGCAGTGGACTTGATGTCGAGTATGCAAATAAAGCTTCCTACAAACACAACTTCTGTTATAATACAATTGCATTTTAGCTTTCTTCCCTCTCCTGTTTGTTTTCTCAAATATATTTCTTTTTCTTTTTCAACATTCCCCCTTGAAAATATAATCTCGGGAAATAAATTGATTTAAGGACCGAAAATCAAAGCTACGGCCTGGGTCATTTATGATTTTGTGTGTTAAAACAAGAGCTTTCTTTGTATGTCAATGTCAGTTCCTTCGAGGTTCCCTTTTCGTGCACATAGAGCACACACATATATCCACATTTATATACGAATATATATACCTATTTATTTATATATACAATACAACTATCTTTTTTATATCCATCCTACTTCTAAAAATAACATTTTTACAGCACTGCGCAATAAATTTAAAAATAACACGCAACACACTTTTGACTATGACTAGGTTATTATAAATGCTGATAAAGTGTGAGTAACAAAGTTAGACAACTTTCCTTGTATTTAAATGCTCAAGACAACTATAATTACACAAAACTTTGCAACCAAACCCTGCTAGTGACAATTGACATTAAGGGCAGAAGTCTGACAAACCTGTACCGCTAGTTTCCCAAAGAGTATCTTATTCATAGGAACGCTTGTTCTACACTAAGAGCATGAAATACCAATTATTATATATTCCTGAACTTTGGTGTTGTCTTGTATGTGGAAGCAGTTAAGCTCTATTTTACGTCTTGTATCCATCTATCTTTTTATTTCCACTTTGATCCGTATGATTGGTGAAGCTCAGGAGAAAGGGTAGAGGCCTAGTCGTCACATGTATAGTTAGACAACTGGTCACAATCTGAAAATTATGGAAATGAAGTTTAAGCATTTATATGAGATAATGAGATTTAACAAGGAGACGCATTAAATGAACTTCTCGTGTACAATTCTGTAGAATAAAGGTAGGGTGACTTATCTATCACTATTACCCCAAACAAAACAAAGTCCGCCTTATGTAAAGTTGATATAGTACTATCTGGATTTGAATCTCTGTAGCCTATTCCTATCCTGAAAATCCTATTTCTATTTGTTAATTATAATTCATTTTTACCCAAAATAGGCCTATCTAGTAAGTGGAAGATTCATTAAATTTCACGTTACCCTACCATGATATGATGTGCTTTCAATGCCAATAAAAAGTAATCCATCAAATATTACTTACCATCTTCAAAACTTCCTAAATTGCGCATCAGTTAGTATATATAAAAGGAAATGAATATTATTCATCTTCAGCAGAGTATGACGTTTTGCTGGTGTGTCTGTGTTGCCCTACATAAGTTAATATTGTATTTTAAATGGATAATTTACTATGACTTTTGGTAGGTACCTAACATATTTCATATCATCAGTTACATACTTTCTTTCTTATGTGGATTGATAGGTAAATGCTGCAGCAGAGGTTATCTATGATCTCGTGGATCCAAGTGCTAACCTGATATTTGGTGCTGTAATAGATCCATCACTAAGTGGGCAAGTAAGTTATCATCTGTTTAAACATGCAATTGAACTTGCTTTTTTACATATCACTCGTTATTTGAGACCCTATTCAACTGTCCATGCACTCATAGGAATGGAATAGGGAGTTGCATGCTAAATGTACTGTGAAATCTGTTGTCTGTGGTGCTAGAAAAGGCATATCACCAATTTTTGCTGATGGAATCTGCATTCTTTTGTCTCTACTGTAATTTTTCCAAGGTAGCCAGCGTTAAATCCAGCATAGGGGCAACATGACTTGGGGGAAGCTAGAGGGTGGGGATGGGGGTGAGGAACTTTGGATAATTTGAATATTGACATTATCAGGAATAATAAACATAAGAAACTTGAATTCTTATGATAATTTTAGAAGTGACTTTTCCCTTTGAAGGAAACATTTACTTTTGGAAACCTGGGGCATTGCTATCCATGCTTGTCCTCTTTAATTTGACTTCTGAAGGGGAGATTTAGTGATCAGAAGTTATGATTGGACATAACTTTATCAAGAGCTTCAAATGTTTGTCAAGAAGTGGCTGAGCTTGTTAAAAGTAAATTGAGGTTTGATTTATTGTAATCATGTTGTACTTACTGTTCGAAGGATATTTATTATATACTTGCACATTGGCTTTTTTTTTTTACTAAATTATATTTTAAGCATTAGTAGCAGAATTGTATGTATCTACCCTAACAGATAGCTGATCTGTGCTTGGGATGCCAAAATTAATATTAGACATCTATTGCACACGCTAGTGTAGAATTATAAACTGTAACGTGTTAAGTTAAATGATTGAAACCGCAATGAGGTCTTAAAATATTCAATTTGAAGATGGTTGCTGTTTCAACTGGATTTTTTATGTTGGATGTTTCGCAAATGTATAAGATGTAATGCTAACTGGACAAGTGAAAAAACAAATTACTCATCAAGGAACTTATTTTTCTTCTATCTCCCTCTGTATTTTTCCCTTTTCATAATGGTGGGTGGGTTTGGCTCGGGATTGACAAATATGAAATTTGACAGTCTTTTGGTTAATAACTTGAAACAATAATGTTCGTGGGACTTTGGTTTGTTTTGGTCCAGGTGAGTATAACTTTGATTGCCACTGGATTTAAACGACAAGAAGAAAATGATGGAAGATCCCTGCAGGTCTCTCTCTCTCTCTCTCTCTCTCTCTCAATGTGCTTTGTGCGCGTCTGTCTATTTCTCCATCTATCTCCATCGCCTTCTTTGTCCCCACATGCACTAGCCACATCCACTCAAATCTTTTCGTATTGTTCCTTGGTCAATGGTTGAAATGCAGGCAAATCAGCTGACACAGGGAGATACCAGCTTTGGAATCAATAGGCGACCTGCATCCTCATTGGAAGGCGGTTCTGTGGAGATCCCTGAGTTTTTACGGAAGAAAGGACGCTCTCGCTATCCAAGAGCTTAAATATATAACTAGACTTTCCTTCGACTTGATTCACCATCTCTGTACAGGATTTTGGTTATGCATCAAATGAGAGTTTTAGCTTCGAGATAGCACAGAACCCCCACCCCTTCTGTAATAGGACATAGCGGATATGTTGATCGGTGAACTCAAGACACTTTTAAACTATATAATCATGTAATTTGTTCTATTTCTATCATAATGAAGTGAAATAAGTTGGAGTTTCCTGTATAATGAGGGAATAGAAGCATATTTGTGTGCAATGAATATGATTAGTCTCCTAGTTTGATTCCTCATTTGAAGGGTTGTTATTTTTGTGGAGTAACTACAAATTTCATTTCAAAGTAAAAACCCTGCATATTTTCCCCCTACGGATTAAACTACTAGTACAGGAGAAATATCCCTGTACGGGTGCCGATGCAGTGTCGGTAGCACTACATTGGTTGCCAACATTTTTTTGACAGTGTCCAATGACAGAATGTGGCATCTTGTCAAGCTATATGTACAAGTTCCCTGTACATGCAACAAAGTCCTCCCTCTATATAAAGGTTATTATTGCTTCTTTTGTCATTTGCGGGTGATCCTTTAAATATTGTTAATGTTGTATTATTTAACTTGGCCCGTATTAGGTGTGGATTAAAATCTGAATTAAAATTTAAATTAAAGTCAATAATTAATTTTAATAATATATTTCATGAAATTCACAATTTTTTAAATACACGTTTTATTAGCTTTTATCAAAATTTACTAAGAATATGACATTTAGCTATACACCAAATAGGAACTTCATAAACATATCATAAATATTTACGTCGACAAACATAAGCTTGACTCCTAAACAAGTGGCAATCTCCACAAAATGGTTGCATGCAATCTTCTCTATAACAAAAGAAAATCTTCCAATGAAATTTATCATTAGTAGTGATCATTATCATTCGTCTAAATGACAGTGGATCACTTAGATTTATTGTACAATACATTAAAATGAATCCAAAAATTGATTGTCAATTTAACTGATAATAATCTCATTGCTCGAACCATAAATATCCTTCCATCGAATTCTCAATCCCCATTGGCCAAAATGTGAAAATCAAAAACCTCCTAAAGTCAAAAGGTATTCCCATCCCTTGACCGCATCATCAACTATACTTCATTCCCACATAAAACAGATTCATGCATCCTTCAACACACAAATAAATGGGAATAGAATAAAAGGAAAAAGCTCCCACATATTTTTCATTCATGCAAAAAGAACCCGCCTCTGTAATTAGGGCTGGGCCCATAAACCCGAAACCGCGGGTCAGACCCGACCCGACCCTAGTCGGGTCGGTTCAGTTCGGTTTTAATTTAAGAACGAGTTGGGTCGGGTCGATTCACAATTTAAACATTTCAAACCGACCCAACCCGTTTATCAGTAACCCTATTTC
This sequence comes from Fraxinus sp. D2006-0159, assembly GCA_903798375.1. Taxonomy (NCBI): domain Eukaryota; kingdom Viridiplantae; phylum Streptophyta; class Magnoliopsida; order Lamiales; family Oleaceae; genus Fraxinus; species Fraxinus sp. D2006-0159. Next base: position 18,572 of record CAIGRQ010286792.1, read on the forward strand.
CAAACCCCCAAAATTCTCCCAGCTTCAAAACCTCCT
>CAIGRQ010286794.1:0-10970 GCA_903798375.1 Fraxinus sp. D2006-0159
TTTTTCGAGTAGCTGATTTTGCTTGCTGATTTCTACCGGATTATTGGATGATGTGGGAATTCTTGGGATGGAATTGTAGAGGGCGTTGAGGAGATTGTGTTGGCACCAATGTCTAGAGGTTGTGGCGGTGGAGAAGAGTAGATGTGGTCATCAGAAGGTGGAGGTGGTGGAGAGAAAAGAGAGTGTGTTTTTTGTTATTTTTAATATTTTCGTAAGTTTTGGACTGATTTGCATTTTAAAAAAAGTTTAGTAGCATATTGCAATTTATTCTTTATTCTTCTTTTTTGTTTTATTTATATAGGAGGGTATATTGATTATTTTATGTTAAAAATTGGTGAAAAGGACGTTCAGCGCAAAGAATGTGAAAGGTAGGGACGTTATGCGCCAAAAAACGAAAGGTAAGGACGTTTTCCACAAAAACCTTCAAAGGTAGGGACATTTTGTGCCAATTACCCTTAATTCATCTCTATCTAACTTATAATTACCCAAACCCTAAAAATTACAAATCATTTATCATATCTCCATTCTCTCTCTATCATATCCTTCTCTCTCCTCCTGGTTGCCTCTCTTTTCTTCCCCTTCCAAGGTTGTCGTCATTGAAGACCTCGCAATGCTGACTGCGTTGCTATCTATGCGGTGGTAGTTTGCGATCTGTGCGGTGGTGGTTTGCGATCTGTGCGGTGGTGGTTCATCTTTTTTTTTTCTTTGATGAGGTGTGCAGTAGTTTGGNCGGTGGTGGTTCATCTTTTTTTTTTCTTTGATGAGGTGTGCAGTAGTTTGGGTAGCGTTGCAATCTGTGCGGTGGTGGTTCGTCTTTTTTTTTATTTGATGAGGTGTGCAGTAGTTTGGGTGCGGTGGTGGGGGTTGGGTACGGTGTGATCTGGAAGGTTTTTTTCTGGTTGTTGGCATGGTGGTGGTATGGTGGTCGGTGACAGTGGCGGAGATGATGATAGGGTTGTGAATCTTTTTTAGGTTGTAGGATGGGGGTGGTGGTGGTGAGGTCCTGCTGTTTTGGTGGTGGTCGTGCGAGGTGGTGGTGTAGATGTTGGGTGCAGTACATTGTAGTCGACGATGGTAGATGGTGGTCATGGTGGTGGTGATGAATTTGAGAAAGTGACGGTCGTATTAGCAACAGTGATGTGGGCGGTGTTGGTGAGGTTGTGGGGTGGTGCAAGGTGGTGTGGTTGTGGTTTTGTTGGTGGTGACGGCGACAGTGGTGGTGGTGGCGGCGACGCGCGATAGGTTTGTTGCGATGGTGGTGGAATGGCGTGACAATCTAGTGGTATTTTTCTGCGATGTATTGATTAGTTTGAGGTGATTATGTTGCTGTTGGAAGGTGGTGGTTTTGGCAGCGAAAGTGGCGGTGGTGCTAACGGAAGGAGTGGTGCGGTGGTGGTCACAAGTGTTGGTTGTGGTCAAATTATTTGGTTGATTGTGACCATTAAATTGGTTAATCTGTGACCAATAACAATACGTGACCAATGAAAAAAATAAATATGTGACCAAAAAATTAAAAAAAAATGCGTGACCCTTTTTTTTATTTGTGACCGATAATTTAACAATTTGTAATGTTTACTAAGTTGCGACTTATAATATTTGTGATTTGTGACTGATAAATTAATTGTTTATTTTTGGCCAATGGACAAATTGTGACATATAAAATTTCGGAGTTGTAACCGTAAAATAATTTGTAACACCTAAAATTTTTGTTTGTAACCATAAAATAATTTGTGACTTGTAAAATCTCTGATTTGCGACTGATGAACAAATTGTGACATATAAAGTTTTTGAATTGTAATCGTAAAATAAATTGTGATGTCTCAATTTTTTATTTGTGACCGATGAGCAAATTGTGACATATAAAGTTTTTAAATCGTGACCATAAAATAATTTGTGACATGTAGAATTTGTGATTTGTGACCAATTATAAAGAATTTGTGACTAAATTATATGGAATTGTGAGCTTAATATATTTAATTAATAAAATATATATTTAATTAATTAATTTATAAATAAAATTTAAAAAAAATTTGAGATTTGAAATTTTAAATCTTAAAAAAATCTGAAATTTAAAATTTTAAACCTTATCTCTTAAATTTACAATGGATAAAACTTAACCTCTTAGTTATGAAAATTTTCTCTTAATTTATTACACTTTGAATATTTTGTAAATGGAATAATTTTGATCCACATAATTATTGGAATCTATCCTAAACCTGAACCGGGTCAACTTATTTCATTTTTTTTTTAAAACTAGAATTCATTTATATATTTTGAAAAGTCATGTGACACCATTTGCAATTTTTTTTTGTACTGTTTTACTATTATTTTTGTTTATTTAAAAAGAATGAAAAATTCGTTATTTAACGGCCAAGGATGAAGGGAATGATGAGTTTTGCTACATAATTAAAAGGTGGGGAAAGATTATTCTAAAAAAATGTTGAGAATACATTTATAATATTTTGCAGAGGTTAATGACGAAAGATAAAAATTTCAGTTATATAAATTTTGTTTTCCAAAGCAAGCAATGTATTTGAAGAATATTAAAATTCAAAGTGTTTGTACTTTTATACTGATGAATTTTACTTATTTTTTTTTCTTGAACTTAACAAATCGATTAGAATCAAATCAATACATATTTACAACACGTTCTACAATGAGTACGAAACAACATTGTACAATATTATGAGTTAATAAAAAAAAATATTTATTATATTATTTTTTATATCATTGGCACTCAAATAGGGTATAATTTGTGATTTGTGACAAGTAAAATTTGTGATTTGTGATCAATTATATATAATTTGTGACCAAATAGGGTATATTAATTAAATATAGTATTGTTTTTCTAAAATTTTCCTCAAGTTTTTTTTTAGGTCCTCTCTCTTTTTCTTCTATTGTGAGCTTCAACCTACTTCATCTTATTTTATGTGACATAAAGAATTTGATTAACAAGTTCTAGCTACCACACATGCTTTGATTAAGAAGAGTTAAGATAATTTCTTGATTATATTTTTAGTCAGTAGATTATTTTCTCAATTAACTTTATTAATATGGAAAGATAATCCACTAAGCACGATGACATATGTTACACCAATTCATCGATTGACAATAAATTAAATTTAAATATTGAGATCCACCACAAACTTATTCACTCATGGATTGATGCGACTAAGCAGTTATGCTAAGCACCACTTCTAATAAATCTCTCTCTCTCTCTCTCTCTCTACACGTATATTTAAAAATCAATTATGACTTATTTTATTTCTCTTAATCTGTTATAGGAATATACATTTATTTTATAATAGAAATATATAGTGGAATACCCAAAAATTGCTTTTATATTTAATAAGGATAAGAAATTGAAGCCATGGTCATATAGGTCCATGTTTTAAAAACTAATTCGAGTGTTAATGTAAATGGTTAGAAAAAAAAAAATTAAATAAATATATTCATTCCCTTCTTAAAAGTGAATTAGGAAAATCAATTAAACTCATCTAGTCAATTTTAAGACTATCTTAATGTATTTAAAATTTTTAAATTTTTACCCCGTAAATCAATTAAATTTTGAACTAATTCTCGATTTATTCGATTAAATTGTTGGTCCAATTTGGTTTTTATAATATGGACATGAATAAAGGGTTTACTAATCATGATCGTGATCATGATCAATTTGAACGTGATGTTAAGAAACAATCCTCGCGTCACCGAGAAGAAAGAGTAGGAAAAATAAATCCTAATAACCAAACAAAACAATTGTTTTCCTTATATTTCACTCATACAAATTGTTGGCAATCATCAAACAATGCTAAAACATGTTTCAAATTCCCAAGCAATCCCCCCAAAACCCGCATGGAAAGTTCTGAAAACGGCCTCACATAACTCACGTTTCAGTTCCATTCAATCCTTAATCCCCACAAAACAAAATATCGACCATGGCCAGTTTCGTCATTTTAACTACCTTCAACCCTTCAACTCCTGTCACTCTTTCCACGCCTCGGTCTGCTAAAAATTCAGGACGTGTTTGGCGGAGATGAAATGAGTGAAAATTAAAAGGTGGAAATTATTTTCAAAAAAAATGAATTTCTTGCAAATATAATAAACATTCGAAGGTCCTTTTTTAAATATTATATATATCAATAGACGTGACTGAACATTATAATATTAAATGTTAATTTCATTTCTTTTCTATTTTTGTGCACTACTCTTGACTAACATTTTGAAAATCGGTTCTGTTACATGTATACGTGGTATGTACATGACAGAGGGGTCCCATATTGGCCAACTTGACGTTGATTATTCAATTGGATTGGGCCTAATATACAACCTCGTGCAACCTTAAATTGGGCTTGGACTTAGGCCTATTTCGTTAGCACCCACTTGGCCCATCTCATTTTCGTATATATAGCTAAGCTCACTTCACAAAAGGCATGTAATGATAACCCTAGCCAAATTTTCTCTCCCTCTCTTGCACTCTCAGTTTCTCTCGTCCGACAATTGATTTGATCGTCGGAGTGCTAACGATCGTCATACCCTTTTCTCGACCAGCGTCATTTGCCTTCTAACGAGATAATCAGTTTGCAAGTGATTCTACGTAGATGAAACGTGGTTTGAATTCTGTTGGCGTATTTTTTTAAGTCAACAGATTGACGTCGTATGTGGAAAATCGATACATTAACCACGTTCTCACTACATTCGAAAGGCCACCGGAAAAGATAGATTTTTCGGGCAGTTCTTCTACCAAAAATTCAAGAAGTCAACCAAGGCAAATGAATAAAATAGAGCTATTGGAAGGATCTGAAAATTTTATAGAGAAAAAGGGAATTCTCGACAAGAAGATCGACCATGAAAATGGTTAATTGAAGCTGAAAATGTTCTTGTATCTTTAAGCAACCTACCAACTGGTCCTCAATGATCCATCCTAATATGTAGCAAAGTAAACACCAGAAATGAAGACATGTTGGGCAACCTAAATGGACAAATTTTCAACTAAATGGGTAACATTCAAATTGTTTTCAACATGAAGACCCATTTGACAGAACACTTCTAAAACTCAACGGGAGTATCCACTTGTAAATTTTTGGCTGTAAAATCCATGGTAGACGAGAAAGCTTTGGCCGAGATATAAGCTTCCTGGTGCTACCACCGAGAGCCATCTTACCCATAGCGTCCAACTAGAGTAGTCGAGACAGCGACAATATCAACCGACCTTGTGAACGATTGCCCCAAGTAATCCTCTCAATCAATGAAACACATGAGGCACGCCACATGCTCAGCAAAATGGTCAATCAGATTTTGTTTCTTCCTCCGGCTACCATCGCCTATGCAACATGGACCACCGGCTTCAGTCCACTTTCTCGACTCCCGCTTAATTAAATTATCAATCACCAACATTTGGGTTCGGTTACTACTTGCTCACCCTGAAATAAATGGTTACCGAATGTTCACCCACTTTCGAAAAAAATTACACATCCATCACTCGTTTCACTTTCGTCTATCCAACTAGGCAAAGAACCCTACGTGGCAGATGGAAATCTTACATGACCACTAACACCATTAAAAATTGACAAGTGTATATTAATTAAAATGATTTCTTCTTCAAAATCGTCATTTCCTTTCTTCACATCTTCTCCCCAATCCTGTGTACCTTTCTCCCTGAACAAAGCTTTAAAATGTCAATAACTAAAAAATGTTTTTTTTTTTTATAGTTAGAAGCAATTAACACGTTTTGGATGAATAAATTTTCATCTCCTAATCAATTCTTCAATATCAGTCTATTATCTTTCCAAGTCTAACATGGAATCATCTATTGCAAACCACATGTTTTGCAGTGACAAAGTACAAATTAAGAACTTCATGATCACCAGAACTCAAGGCAAAAAGCACTTGAAATTGAAAAACATAATTGGCAGTCATATGTACAAAAAAAAAGAAAAAAGGACTGTGCTTCAAAACATAGTTAGCGTCTTCATAACCTAAATTATATCTATCAAACAACATTAATGTACTACTGAGTTGCTAATTTTTTTTTCATTCTCAGCAGTGCATATGGAACTGATTCCCAAACAACCTTTTTGTTTTTTGTTATGTCTACCCTCTTCTTTGCTTTTTCTTGGTTCTGTATTTCTGGCAAGTCTTCCACTAATGTTTGATGGAAAGCTTTCTCTGTTCCTGAAATATCTGGCTCACTTTGTGGAGGACCATAGTTGGCAAATTGTGCAGCACCAGTTAAACTAATTCCAAGTGTTGGCATGAATTGAAAATTAGATTGTGGTTCTACTGGTTGCACTTCAAAGACAAACACCCTAGATGGCCTCCTAGGCACTAGTTTGGCCTTAAAAAGGGTCAAACGAAATCAGTTATAACGTCTAAAAACTACACGCTGTCCAAATTTAGTAATTGTAGGTTATTGTGGTAGATTTGATTACCTTTGTGGTTTCACTCCCAAAGTGAGTTGAACTTTCTTGATTTTTTGGATCTATATCCCCATAAGACCATTCCTACAACGAACGTATAAACGTAATACATTATATTATATATTTTACTAGAAATTAGAAAACACAATACAAACTCCATATGTAAACAAACCTCATGTGGTGCTTCTCCCTTTTCATGGTACCTCTTGTTGTGTCCTGTTAATCCACAGACACTACAAGTGATCACCATGGTACCCCTCTTATTCAACTTTGCTTTAGACCCCGAACAAGATATGATATCTTCTTCTTGTCTTCGTCTATTCTTTTGTTTTCTTCCCTTTTTAGGAACATATCAATTTGGTAGTTTGATAGGGAGAGCATCTACTTGAGGCCATAACTTTGTCCCATTGATAGGGCTTATAATATTCTCATAAAAACTCATATATGTAGTCAATCTATAACACTCACGTACGTACCTCCACGGCTCATACCTTTTGTCTATAATAGCAGCAACTGCATGATCACAAGGAATCTCTGACAAATCCTATCTCCTACATGCATAAGTCATATTCTCAAGATCAACAACAAATTCCCCATTAGAGCATTGAACATAAGACTGTGCTCCTCCTGACCAGTTCACCTCATAGCCCTCGGCTAACTCAACATTTTTCATAAGTTTTTGTTGCACTTTAGGACATAAAGGCCCCTATTACTCTTTTCATCTTGTCTCTCCTTGCTCGTACCCTCTTCATGGAGCTTATATGCAAATCAATCAACATTGTCAATATGGATTTCTCTCTATCTTCCAACAAAACATTGTTGAACACTTCGCATAAATTGTTCAAAAGTATATCAATCTTTACCTTTGTCGAAAAATAAACATTGTTCCATTCACTTGGCTGCCTTTTCTTTAACCAATTAAACGCCGCAGGACTTTTCTTCTCAATCTCACTAATCTAAAACAACCAATCATGCACTATTGTCGAATTTGTAGCATTCCATAAGTATTCCTTTAGTACCAAACTCTTAAAATCAGTTTTGAAGAAATTAGTGTACGTGTGTCTAACACAAATCGACGTTCCACCTCAGGGTACAAATCATCTATCACATTCTGTAAACCCTTTTGCCTATTCGTCATAAAGGTCCATTCATTGCTATTCACAATCTTCAAATCTTCACCTAAATGTTGCATAAACCACATCCAAGTAATAGCATTCTCCCTCTCCACTACAACATTTGTTACTGGATAAATACAATCATTAGCATCTAGCCCTATTGCCACAAGCATCTGCCCTCCAAATGGCCCTTTCAAGAAACACCCATCCAACCCTAGAAGTTGTTTGCAACCCATTAAAAACCCTCTCTTGCAAGCTTCTAAGCAAATATAAGCGCCTTGAAGCTTTGAAGCATGCATAGCAGCAATGCATGTAGACCCGGGATTGGTTCTGAAAATTTTAGCAGCAAAGGACCTAAGCAATCCAAACTGGTGCTCATCAGATCCTTTTATCATTACTCTCGCATATCTTCTATTTCTCCATGTTGTAACCTTATTAATTGTCAATTTTAGATCATCCTTTACAGCCTTTATAATAAGCTTAGACTTCCAATCAGGGTCTACTTTGAAGGTATCTAAATAGCTCTGCGCTATTTATTTGGCAGTGCAATGTCTATTTGTTTTGTCCTTAACACATGTATGCTTAGAATTTTTAGACTTTATTTGTACGTATCCTTTCTTCTTATTCCATGAAGCCCAATCCTCCATGTACAACCTAATTTGCATATGGATTGGGCTCTAAACTCATCATTAGGCCTGCATTTAAAATTGCATCTAGTAACTACGCTATGATTCCTTACAGCTTGCCTAAACTTCTCAATATTTTTGAACTCTTGTTCCACATCTAACTGCGGATTGAACTTCTCCTTCTCGGCATCATAGACGGAGAAATGAAAAGTATTTTCTTCACTAGAAGAATAGTTGGTGTGCAACTCCTCCTCACTTGGACAATAAGCGTCTTCCGATTCTGAATCTTCATCCCCAACATTCAAAAGATTGATGGTATGATATGCATTTAATCCCACCAGAATCCGTTCACTTTCATTCTTATCATAATGAAAATCATCATCATTAACATCGTCTTCTGATTTGTCAGAATAACAACATTGTTATTTACAACTTCATGCTGAGTCAAAAAGGGCTTCCCACTTAAATCGATTGAAATATGTAAAATCAGTTAATGGGCTTCACTTAAGGTTGGTCCAATGTTTATTCTAAATTGAAGTCCAATGGTTTATTTTTCTTGGGCTCCATAATTGTTATTTGGGAAAAATTCATAATTAAGAGGTTAAATTTCACTTATTTCAAACCAAAGAACAAATGTTTCAAATTTCAAAATAAGATACTAATGAAGATTAATTAATTAATTAAATATATTAAGGTTACAAATTTATACAATTTGGTTACAAATTAACGATTTAATTAGTCACATATTATTTTTCGATCACAAATTATTTTATTTTCACAATTCAAAAGTTTTATAGTTCATAATTTGTTCATCGATCACAAATATAAAATTTATACGTCACAATTTATTTATCTGTCACAAATCACAAATATTATAAGTCACAACTAATCAGACAGTCACGAACTTTCACTTAGAAATTTTGTATATCACAAATTATCTTATGATCACAATTTAAAAAATTTATAGGTCACAATTTGTTCATCGGTCACAAAATCAAAAATTTATACGTTACAATTTATTTATCGCTCACAAATCACAAATATTGTAAGTCACAACTTATCAGATAGTCACAAATTTTCAAATTATCGGTGACAAATAAACAATTTTTTAGGTCATACATTATTTCTTGGTTACAATTTATCTTTTTCATTGGTTACAGATTACCCAATTTAATGGTCACAATCAACCAAATAATTTGCGACCATAACCAACACTTGTGACCACCACTTCACCAATCCCTCCAACAGCATTGTCGTCATCGTCACATCCATAACCACCACCACTACCTCTCGATCGCCATTTTCAAATATAAAACTATCACTGTCACCACTGGATCCATCACCACCAAATCCAGCAAAAATACTGCAACCACCAGATCTACCACCAACGTCGAACAACAAAAACCACAGCCTCTACCAGATCTAACAAAATCACCACAACCACCAACAAATTAGATCTAAAATCCCTAGCATCCTACACCACCGCCAGCAACCTATACCACCTTCAACATCGTACTCCACCACCACATCAAAAACTATCACAAAATCTCTGTAATAATAAATGTTGTCAACAGGGTTAGATCCACCACCACACCACCTCACCAATGGCCAGAATGCACCTCCATCACCCCCAACAAAAAACATCCGGGTGCCACTCAATGACCACCACTAACTCACCAGACCACCACTTCGCCATCCCCTCCAATATCATAACCATCGCAAACTGCACGGAGTGGCCACCGCGCTCATCAACGCTTCGATCCCAACACCTAATAGATTTATCCAATCTACCATACATCTCTCTCCCTCACACACCACAAGTCCAACAACCGACAATCCCTTCAAATGTTGACATCTCTGTTTGCAGCACAGGATGTTCGCACACCACATACCACAAGTCTTGCCGCCCTTTCTCTTATATCTCGATTTTCTTCCTCACACACGGAAATTCCAGCAAAAAATGCCAATGCAGACAAGAACACCTTGCTGAAATATGTCGCGAACGGTGTTTTTCCCATGGCTGCACCTACAATCATAGGTGATAGATAGAAACGGGTGAGAGAAGAGAAAAGAGTAAGAGGTTTAGAGAGAGAAAAAAGTGAGAAATATAGTTAGGGTTTGGAATTGAAAGTGTATGATAGATTATTAATAAAATTATTATCACTACTATAATAAAAGAATCTCTTTCCCCATACTGTTCAAAAGTCACGAGCCGAGTCGAATGACTATTTGGCTTTTAGCCTAGCCGAGCCGAGCCGAGCTGAACCAATTTTTTTTATTCAGTATTAGCGAGCCGAGCCGGATGGCTTTCTGGCTTGGCTCGACTAAGCCGAATTATTTTTTTTCATTTTTACGTTTGCTTCAATATTTTAAGTTACAAATATGCGTTTTAAGCGATCTAAAATTTGTTCAAAATGTTGAAATGCGGCCATGATAAATATATGGTCGATAAGTTTTAAATATCAAAAATAATTTTACATTAATTGTGAAGCGTAAAGTCGTAATTGTTTATGTTTTTTTTCAATTTCAACCCAATTCCAATGTTCTTTTTTCGAACTTTATTTTTCCAACAACGTTTGATTTGATAATTTACGATATGAATATCCATTTGGATCGATTTAATTTTTTTTTTACATTTGATTCAATATTTTAAGTTACAAATACGCGTTTTAAGCGATTTAAATTTTGTTGAAAATGTTGAAGTGCGACCATAATAAATATATGGTCGATAAATTTTAAATATCAAAAATAATTTTACATTAATTGTGAAACGTAAAGTCGTGATTGTTTATGTTTCTTTTCAATATCAACTT
>CAIGRQ010286807.1:0-14663 GCA_903798375.1 Fraxinus sp. D2006-0159
AAACTTGAATCTACGGATTCTATTATTTAATTAGTTAAATATTAATTCGATTAAATAATAGATTGTGTCATAAATATGCATCGGTTATATATACTTTAAGAGTGCTTATGTCCAAAGTTGATTGGACCTAGGGCATAACACTTACAATTGGCAAATGCCAAAAAGGTGCACAATCTGCAGCATAATATTTCCTTTCTATCGAAAGACTAACTGATAAGTTAACCATTGCAGGGCAAGCCATTATATGTGATGACACTATTACCTGCATACTTGCTGGCTTAGGTCACGAATATGACAATTTTGTGTCATCAATTTGTTCAGGATCATATTCTATCACCCTTGAAGAGGTTTACTCCATACTGCTAGCATCTGAAGCTCGTATTACTCGTCATTAGACACTTACTGCAGCATCTCTACCTACTGCCAAAGTTGCTCAACGCCAACCCTACCAATTCTACCATCATGGCCGTGGTGGTTACCGTGGAAGAGGATGCAACAACTCTCTTGGTGGATCAAATTTTGGAGGTTGTGGTCCAAATGATAACATTATTGGCATTGTTATTTGCTAAGTCTATGGTAAGCCAGGTCATACTGCATGCAAGTGCTATCATTATTTTGATCTTTCTTTTCAAAATCTACCTAATCCCCAAATCAAGTAGACCATGGTAGTAGGACTGCACAAAAAAAATCGCAAAATCGCAAATCGAACTGAAATCGTTGGTTTGAGTCCACGTGGACTCGCGATTTTTTTCTTTCAAACTAAACCAAACAGTTTCAAAATGGTTTGATTTAAGTTTCAAATTTTAAAAGCCGTCAAAAATCAAACCGAACCGCACTTTTTTTTTAATAAAAAAATATTTTTTAAAAATTGTAAATTCTCATATATAAATTTTATTAAAGTATAATTTTTAGAATTTAAAGTATACTTTCTTGGATGGTACAAATTTAATTAACCTAACGCATGCATAACAAACTAGTCAGTAAGTCATTCTCATTAGTATTTGTTGGACCTTTGTTAAAAAATAAATAAATTTAGGCCTATAATTACAAAATGAATTAAACGTGAAATTGTGAATGTTGCCTAGTCATATATGCAATTACGCCTTTAAAAAAACACAAGCAAACCAAAGTTACCAAGCCCTAGCTCCTTCACTCTATCCCACAGCGCCGACACAAGCTATGTAGTGCCAACATGACGCTTGTGACCTACTGCCGTTGACGCCGTTTCTCTACCACTGACTACCGCCATTGACTATGACTTTGAATGTGCGCTTCTCTTCCTTTTCCTTGTGTATCGAAACAATTTTTCATAATTTGTGTATACAAGAGAAATTAAAAATCGAGATCAAAACTCTTTATTTTGACTCTTTAGAAACGTAAAAGAAGACTTAGAACTGATTTGAGTAGAGAATTTTGAATGAAATATGTAAGATCCCGAAATTTATTTCATAGAATATAATCGGTTATTCTATGTGCTATGTTAAATATTTTGGGAGGTTAGTGACTAAAGTACATTATTTTGAAGACCTTGTCACATAATGGTAATTTTTATACTTGTTTGGAATTCATTGGATGCCAACCACGCGTAAATAAGTGGGAATAGGGTTACGATAGCTTCTCAATCTTCTAGATGATATAATATATTATATTGTGAACTTACAAGATATAGTACACAGCATTCATGATTTTTTCCATTTCAAGAGTCAATTGCTGTGATATTATCAATAAAGTTGCCTTGTAATTCTCACATGATTTGTCAGACGTGTGTAATTTTAAATCAACTAGAAGGAAATATTTGTGTAATGGACGAATTATATGTGGTTACGAGATATTTGATTTCTGTCTTCCTTAAACAAGTATTCTAAGTGTGAAATAAAGAATAAACAAAGGATAAATACTTCGAAAGGTAGAACACGCATATTGATACTACAGAGAAAATTTTGTGAATGTGAAAGATTGAAAGTCATATTCTTCTTCCAACAATCCTTATTATCAACGAAGGTAGGATTACGAGATGCAAGTGATTAGTCCCGTTTAATTTATTTATTCATGTTGATGAATTTCATGCTTATGAAAGTTATGATATGACATGATATGGTTATGATATGATATGAAATGGCCATCCGGTACTGAAGATATGATATACTATGAGCTCTTACCGAATTTCTAAAAATATGATATGGTATGATATTTTTGATACATGGTTTGATAATGTTATTCGGGATTGCACCATTAATCGTTGTCCAACTGAGTATTCCCATATACTCACCCATGTTTCCCATACCTCACAGATTAGATCGGGTCGTTGGTTGGCGGGGCGATGAGGTGCAGTCGTGGTGCCAAAATTCATGATTCAATAAAGATAACCCGGTGTAATAAGTCTAGTTCTTTTATTTCAGAATTTAAAACTTATTTTTTTGGGATATAGATTCATAGATGTGTTACGTTTTATTTGTGAGGATAACATTTATTTTTTTTATCTAATAAATGACGTGTGCCCGATTTTTAATATTCATTTGGAATTGTAATTTATTGTGCAAAGTAATGAGTTAGTACAATTTTTCGAGGTCCAATTAACAGCCATTTTACCCACTTAACTAATTACTCTTTATCGGAAACTGAAGAGAAAATAAAAGACAATACGGCTCCTAATGTGTGTGCAGTATTGGTGAGGTTTCATATTATTTAATAAGAATGTGTTCACTGTTTCCCATGTAATTAGAGTATTACCCAATTATATCAAATTTGGTGTTATATGATAATTATACCCCATTCAAGAAATGACCTTGTTATAAACCTGAATATTTTCGGTTAATTAAAGGAGTTTATGGCTATATTAAATCGAGAGAAAAATTGTTAACATAAGTGAATTAAGCATCATTTTTTTTAATCTATCAATTAAATATGATATGCATGTTTTACTAAATTTTTAGTTTTTATCAACTAACTTGTACTCGTATAAATTTCATATTTTTACACCATTAAAGTTAAAGTTTATAGTTAGTAGCGATTTGAAAAATTCAGATTTTTGGGTTGTTACAAAATATTGGTATTATTTAATATTTTAATTGGGATAAAGATAATGAATAAAATGTAGACTTGGTCATTTAGCTTTCTGTGGGTGTGCATGCACTCGAGTTTAGTAGATGTAGAATGATGTCATTTTTTATTGCTATAATTTAATACTGAACAACCATTTTTTTTGTTTATTTGGTATTTTTCTCATATTGTATACACTTGAGTGCACAATACAGTACTCATCTGGTTAGGCTTTGGTTAATCTAAACATTCCAGATCAATAGGTTGACTATAGCGCTTCCAACGATGTAGCATTACTGAGATTGAAGAGTTGTTTTGATGAGAAGAAGAATGATCTAAGTACTGGGCGGAGAAATGCTTCATATGAGGTGTTGTGCTCATATACTCAATCTTATTGTTTGTGATGGCTTGAAAGAAATAAGCCATACTATTTTAACTATTCGTAATGCAGTAAAATTTGGTAGATCTTCCCCAAAATGACTAAAAAGGTTCAAGGAGAGTTGCAAGGAAGCAAATATTGAGTCTCGAGCTTTGTTGTGCTTGGATGTCACGACTAGATGGAATTCCACATACTCAATGTTGCAAGCTGCTAAGAAGTTTAAAAAAATATTTATTGTTTTGGAAAGTAATCGAAACTATACAAATTATTTTAATGAAGATAGGTTCGATGGAAGAAATATAAATGGACCTCCAAAACATGTCGATTGGGATCGAGCAAAAGTATTTGTTAGGNTCCACATACTCAATGTTGCAAGCTGCTAAGAAGTTTAAAAAAATATTTATTGTTTTGGAAAGTAATCGAAACTATACAAATTATTTTAATGAAGATAGGTTCGATGGAAGAAATATAAATGGACCTCCAAAACATGTCGATTGGGATCGAGCAAAAGTATTTGTTAGGTTCTTGAGGATTTTCTATGAAATGACTTTAAAATTTAGTGGCTCGAAGTATATGACTTCTAACTCTTTCTTTTAAACAAATATGAATGTAACTTTAACATTTAAAATCATTAGTTCTTGTTTAAATGTATATGTTAACTTGTTTTAAACATATAACTTTAATATCGATAGGTAAACTGCAGATTAAAATCGAACCAAACAGTAAATAATGGATTGGTTTGGAAAAATTTCAAACCGCATGAAATGATTTGAGTTGAAAATATAACACAAACCGTCCAAATCGAACCGTGTTCACCCCTACATGGTAGCATCGAATATTGGATAGTAGGACAATTAGTGGCACACTGATGCTAGTGCCACACACCATGTCATGAATGACATGGCTAATTCCAACCTCAAAAGCGATGATTATGAAGGAATTGATCAACTTCAAGCTGGTAACGGTCAAGATCTGTCAATAACCAAAATAGGTTCCCGTACTCTTTCTACTCATTCTTCTTCCTTTGTTCTTGATTAAGTTTTACTTGTTCCTCAGATCAAACAAAACCTAATTTCTGTTCAAGAATTCTGCACTGATAATAAAGTGTATTTTGAATTTTACTCTTTTTTCTTTCTTATGAAGGACTACTTGGGCAACACCTTTTATCAAGGATATTTCAGTAACGGCCTGTACCAATTTTCAGGAAATAAATCGCTTTCTCATGCTTTCTTCAGTACGAGGATTCCAATGCAAGCGTGTCATCGACGCTTAGGTTATGTTGCTGCTTCAGTTGTTAGTCATGGTTTAGCTTCCTTTTCCAGTCCAGTAGATAGCAAGAATAAACACTCTGTGTGCTCAGACTATCAAATGGCCAAGAGCCGTACTTTACCCTTTGAATTATCTAGTTCTGTGCCATCTAAACCTTTGGATCTTATTTTTATTGATGTATGGGGACCTGCATCTGTAGCTTCCACTACATGTGCACGCTATTATGTTAGCTTTCTTGATAATTATTCCAAATTCTTATGGTCGATTCCAATTAAACTAAAATTTGACATTGAACCAATACTCTTACCATTTTAAAAGTATGTTAAGAAGCATTTTGAAAGGAAAATAAAAGCGGTCCAATTTGACTGAGGTGGTGAATATCGTCGATTAAACCATTATTTTAGAGAAACTCGTATTCACCATCACATGGCTTGTCCCCATACTCATGAAACAATTGCGATCAATTCAGCGCAGATCTGACAAATTGTGGAAATAGGCTTAAGTTTACCGTCACATTCAAATCTGCCACTTCTTTTTTAGGAGGATGCGTTTATCATTGCAACGCATCTAATAAATCGCCTCCCTACGCCTATTTTACAAAATCAATTACCCTTTGAATTTTTACATTATAAAAAGCCAAATTACTCCTTTTTACATGTATTTGGTTGTGCTTGTTGGCCCAATCTTAGACAATATAATCGACACAAATTAGATTTTTGAAGTGAAACATGGATTTTTCTTGGCTATAGTGTCAGTCATCATGAGTTCAAGTGCTTATTTCCATACAAAAAAGGGTTTTCACCTACTAAAGCATATGTTCCTGTCACTAGAGTACCTCTTCCTCTTACTTTGTAAGCTCCTTCGTGTAGCTCCAATGACAGATCACGACATCGACCTATACTAACAGTTAATGCTGTCAGTTTCTCTCATAGTGATCAAACTGCAGGTACAAATAATGTAGTATCTTATCTGCTTACTGTCTCAGAATCTCACCGTCCGAGTATTCTTGCTCCATCACCTGCCACTTAGGAGAACAATACACTGACTGGTGCTATCCAAAATCCTAGTAATATTTATCATATGATAACCCGATCCAAGAACAACATTCATAAGAAAAAGCAGCTTTCGGACGATTTTGTACGGTACCCTATTCAAGCATTAGTTACATCTTTATCTGACGACTCCATTGAGCCAACTTGCTACACAGAAGCATCTTAGTATGCTCATTAGCCCTTTGCTATGGACGTAGAATCTGATGCATTCCTAATGAATGGCACTTGGACATTTGTCAAACCACCACCTTCAACTAATGTAGTCGGAAAATCGTTTGATATATAAAGTCAAAAGACGAGTTGATGGCACCATAGAGCGTTACAGAGCTCGATTAGTTGCCAATGGATTTCATCAGCTTGTGGGACTTGACTATAATGAAACTTAGCCCTGCCATTAAACACACCACGGTCAGAATTATTCTTTCTTTTGCCATGTCTTACAACTGGAAGATCAAACAATTGGACATTCAAAATGCATTTTTGCATGGATTTCTTGAAGAGGATGTGTATATGACACAACCTCAAGAGTGTCAATAGCCTAACTTTCCTACAGATCTGGGTAACTTGCGGATATCTCTTCATGATTGTGTCAAGCTCCAAGAGCTTGGTTTTCCAGACTTGCAGATGATTTGAAACTCCTTGGTTTTCAGTCCAGCAACTTTGATATGTCCCTCTTTATCTAGTGTAGCGAACATCATATTATTCCAATTTTAATTTATGTGGATGACATCCTTGTGACATGCTCTAATTTAAAGATCATTCAGCACTTTATTCAGTCCTTACGTGCTGATTTTGCAGTAAAGAAGTTAGGGGATTTGAATTATTTCCTCGAGGTAAAAGCTTTGCGGACCACAGAGTCTTTATCTCACCCAACACAAGTGTATTGCTGATTTATTACAAAAGTCAAATATGTCCAATGCCAAACCATGTGTTAGCCATATGGCAACCACATGCTTGTTAACTACAACAGATAGCAGACCGAGTGACAACCCTCAAGCTTGCAAAATTATTGTTGGAAGCTTACAATACTTGTCTCTAACAAGGTCCGACCTTGCCTTAGCAGACCGAGTGATAATCCTCAAGCTTGCAGAAGTATTGTTGGAAGCTTACAATACTTGTCTCTAACAAGGAATGACCTTGCCTTTTCTGTGCATAATGTCGATAAGTTCATGCATTCACTGACTGAATTGCATTGGCAAGCAGTGAAATGCATTTTTACGTTACCAGAAGCATTCGATTTCCTTGGGCCTTCTTTATTTCCAACAAACAGTCACACACTATCCAAGCATATTCTTATTCAAACTGGGCAGGTGATAAGTATGATAGACGGTCATATGGTGCATACTGTATCTTTCTTGGTGATAATCTTGTGTCTTGGAGCTGTAAACAACAATCAGCTGTAGCAAGGAGTAGCATAGAGGTTGAATACAAATTTTTAGCTAATGCTGCCGTCGAAATACAATGGATTCAGTCTATACAAATTGGTTCTTCTGTTCCACAAAAGCCTATTCTATGGTATGACAATATCGGTGCTACTTATTTAACTTCTAATCCAGCCTTTCATGCAAGGACAAAACACAGAGAACTGACTTTTACTATGTGCATGACCAAGAGTTGAATAAGAAGCTAATTGTACAATTTATCTCGAGTAAAGATCAGCTAGCTGATTCCTTAATTAAACCATTATCTTCAGAGCATTTTCAAACTGGTAGAAACAATCTGAAAGTTCGAAGTCTCTCCTACAAATTGAGGGGGCGTGTGGAAGATCAAGTTGTTAATTCTATTAGATCCAACAATTCTACAAATGGATCGTATACTGTTATCTTGGAGGCAAATAAGGACGACATGTCAGATCCTTAGTTTTTGATCAGGAGTGTATTTTGAATTTGAAAGTTCAATGTTTATAGGATTGTAGTTAGTCTCGGCCTCTATAAATGAGACTGCATCATTGTAAGTTTTACACACAGAAAATACAAAAAATTCTTAAATTCTATAGAGGTAAATCGAGCAAGGCCAGAGGCGCCAGACAAGAAACAAGAAGGGGGCTCGAAGAGGAACCAGCTGGGGTAGGCCAGACGACTAGCAATAAGGGCGGAGAAAGGAGCTGAATTGATGGGGATTAGTTTACAAAATGTGCGTTATGCCAAATTTAAAATAAGGAAATGACAACTTTAAGGGATTAAAAGATGCTGTAAAAATAAGCATTCCTGAAGCAAATTCAATATCCCATATATGTTTTCCTTAAATTACTGATTTTTCATAACGTTCTAGGATATTCAGAGGCCTCAACTACTGTCATATCAATCAAAATGGCAACTACTTCATGCAAACACAAAACAAGGGACTGGAAATTGAAAAAAATAAAATAAAAAATCCAAGATAATACATCTTTATTCAAATGGTATACATGTCTTTCTAATACTAACAAGTTAAATGTTTTCAGCTCTATATCGAGGTTTATATTATTATTTCTAGAAAACTGCAACTCTAAATGACTACATGTTAGTGTGTAACTCTGGATACAGCCTATGCCAAATTTAACCTTAAAACTCTATTGTACCAAACTGAGTGAAGAGTCATGTGAAACAAATCATACTTTACAGGCTCAGCATGCCAAAGAAAATGTTTCTGTACCTGTTTCACGGCATTTAGCATCTCGAGATATTTCTTGTCAGGAATAGATAGCAGTATGCTCTTCAAATTAGGAATATCCTTTTCCAAGACGAAAACAGCAAAGGATTCCCAGTTCAAAACCTCGAAAAATGGAGGTATGTAGTTGTCGGATATAATTATCGGGACACATTCGAAGAAAATGGATTCCACAACTCTGGGGCTGTGCACTGCAAAACCTCGGGCGCAAATGCAATACTTGCTGCTCTTCATATACTCAATGTAATTCTTGTTTCCCTTGACATGAGGCAGTCGATCGAAGATTCTCATGTCAGGATCTTTTCCCCAATGGTTCAGGAGAATTGGACGGGCTCGACCATGCATGTAACCGGCAAAAAAGGCAAGGATTGGCCTTTTGATGGCAGGTTCACCTCCAATATCTTTGAGAGGATTCTTGGCTGATCGAACATGTACAGTAGGAAGAGAAACATCTTTACCAATGACAAAGCCTGTTTTGATATCAGCATTGCACAGTGCTCTTAGGCAACTTAGCATACGTCCTCTTGTTTCAGCAGGAGCCTGAGGAACTTCTAAATTCCAATCAGTCATAGACCTAATTTTTCCCAATTCCAAAACAATGATCTATAAATTTAAGTTATACAGTAGAATAGTATATGGCAATTCAAATTTTGAGTACTCAAGGGGAGTAAGTTGCTCAAACTCGATTTGTTATTATAAACAAGTTCAAAGAAGTATTCAATTTCAACTCATTTATTGTTTCAGGCTGTGCTTGAGCTACCTTTTAACTAGCTGAGTTTGAGATGACCTCGAGTAGGTTATTTATACACTATATTTGGGGCTGGTTACCTCTAAAAGTAGAGGATGATACGTTTATTAGCTTAGATATTTGTCCAAACTTGGGATTATTTATCTTCCAGCAGAGTTGACAATTAGACATTATCAAGTTTTCAAGCTTATTATGAGCCCCATAATTAAGATCGTAAATGAGATTAGCATATTGGCACACCGACTATTTGAAAGCATTATTAAAAGGACCATACCCAATCATGACAAGCAGCCAGAAAATGGTCTTCTCCGTTGGTCCTGTTCCAGAAAGAATATTTCTGAATAAGCATTTCGACATAATTCTGCATGTAATCTATCAGGTTTTTGCGACTGTGTGAATTGCGCACATAAAGTGTTAACTCCAGCAGTCGTGAACTAAAAGGTACGTAAAATAAGTGAGCTTCCGTGGGATCTTCAGTTACAAATTGTTTGTTTGATTCTAACAGCTTCAAGAACCAGCCTTCAGATGCATATATTCCCTCAAGTATTGATTCATGGAAGATTGGTTTCTCTCCTTCCTTGTAAATATAAACTCTCAGCATCTTATCCATCAAATCGTAGCTCCTGTATGTATAAGTCAATGTAACTAAGAAGGAACGCCAGTAAAATTCATATAAGAAAGGGGCGAGCTTAAATGCCAGTAAAAATACCTTTTGAACATGAAAAGATTTCGATAAACAGGTCCATAAAGTCCTGAATCAGCATCTATAGATGAAGCATTTTCTATCTCGAATTTTGCATGTAGTAGTTCCTTATCGCTGGTTGAAATCTGTTGTGGTGGCTGAAGAAAAGATAAGTAGCGAAATGAGAGAAAGTACATGAAATTTTAAGTTCCCATTAACTAGATTACAACATAAAGTTATGGTCCTTCACATACTGTTGAATTAGAAAATGAATGACTGTGCAGCAGCAACTCATTCATCTTAGATATTGTCACGGGGGCTAATTTTGGCATTTCGGACTTTCTATGACTTTGAGAAGGTGCCATAGAAGAATTATTGTTTACAATGCTTATATTACTCTCCAGTGGCATTTTGAGCACTGGAGAATGGTTAGGTTCCACTGATATCACAGGAGTTACTGAATCCAATTTTGTTGGAGAGACTGGACTAAGTGATGAAAATGCTGGAAGGCATTCAGAAGCACAACCCGAGCTCTCATTTTGGCCAGGTGTTGAAGGAATGTGTTGTGTTTGGATATTCCCTGGTGAAGTATCATTCTTTTCAGTGACATTTCTTGAGGAAATTGCATGCTCAAAATCTCTACATTTCCCTAAGGAGTCCCTAAGCGAACTTCCATTATTTACAGAAGTGAACTCTTTGTGAATACTACCATTCTTCTTGAGAACACAATCAAACTTGGTTCCCTCATCTTCACCTTCATGTCCTTCATACTCTTCTTTCGTCAAGTTCAAGATCTTAGCACTATTTGGTATCTCCTGAATCGTGTAGGTATTTGTGATGTTTCCAACAGTTCCAAGACTTGAAGATAAGCCTTTATCTGGGAAGTTCCTTTTACCAAAAAATGAAACTTTTCCAGCAGAAAGGAGAGATGATAAAACACTATCTTGAGGAAGTTCGAAAAATTGAACAAGCAAAACTGCAGCAAATGTTAGCACCATTATCCATAACAATCTCCTAGTTTCTATCAGACTCTTCCATATAAATCTAAATCCACGATCCATATTCCAAAGAGATTCCCTCGTCAATACTGTAACTTAAAAACTTCATTCATCTATTGGATTTCCACTCCACAGCACCATACATGCTTACTTTTGTGGATTCATGAATCAAGAGAACAGAGTTTTATCTGTCTATGCGGTCAGAATCCGTGCTAATACGACTCCTAATCATCAATGAGATTCAGTATAAATAAATCAACGCAAAATGCAAGAAAACAGATCAATCCGCAGAGGGATAACATTTATGAAACTGACAAACTGCCTTAATTTTTACACAACTTGAACAGAAAAAGTGGCACATTTCTCATATATAGAGATTTAACATCCTACATTTAGCAGTCTAGATTTTATTATTATCATTATTAATATATCTTCAATTAGTTTAATATGCAATGATTTTCCCTCAAAATTTTTAATTTTGAATATTTTTAGCTAATTCATATGCAATTTAAAGCTATTAAAAGTGCTAATCAGTTTTTATCATAAACACAATCAATTTTCATAGAAACTACTGTAACTTAAAAATAAATAAATAAATCAGAAAGAGAAATAGAATGGAAAATAACCCAGAAACTTTCTTTTTTTTTTTCTTTGGAGCATTGGATTAGTGAAAGGCGATCATGAACTATCCTGGATCCATAAATGAACACAGATAAATCATTAAGAAAAACGAAATAAAATCCTATTTCTCACAACAGAGGATGGGATGCGCCAAATAAAAGATATCTTGCTGGAATAAAAAGGGAATGAAAAACTCACAGGAATCAAAGAATATGATTGTTCAGATCAAATTCGGGATAGATCATGGAAAATGGCAGCATCAATTACATTAAAGATTTATTTAGCAATTAATTTTTTAAACTGTTTATTTGTTTTTAAAGTAATCGCTAATACAGTGTAAAAAAATTTATATTAAACAAAAGATAGTGTCGGTGGATGTTAATTAATTATTTTGCGAAGGATTGCCACGGTCAAAATAGACAACATTCGAAATTACCATTGCTTTGACTATAATTTGTCCCCATCTGAGACACCCAGCCTATGTACACCTTGTAAAGGAGAAAATTACATAAAATCATTTTTTTCAAGATTACAATTTCAAAACAAGGAAAGTGAAGTTTACAATTCAAAAATCAGATGATATTATAGATTTAATTAAATTTGTAAATAAATATTTATTATAATCCCCGACACCCCCAATTCATTTTTCCCTCTCCCCCTCTCTTCTCTCTCTACCTCCTCTCTGTATTAACCACACACCATACCCATTATCGTCGCCTGCCATCGAGGCCAAGTCTTCGTTGCCATCACCGCGACAAAAGCAGTACCATGACGACGGTGCCTTGCAAACACCGCACTCGACTACGAAGAGCGGGACATCAGTACAGTAAGGGGTCACTGTTACTGCAAGCAGCCTGCATTAATGAGCTGCTCATAGCATCATCGACGACCATTGCTTGTAGGAAATGTTTGGCTTTGCAATTTTTAATCGATTTCCTGTCAACGACGCTGAAGAGTAAGCTCTTCTCGCTAAGTTGTCGTCTTCATCTCTACATGTTGTATTGAACTTAGAGCTAAGATTTTAGGGTTTGGGTTGAGAAATTTGTGTAATATTAAAAGAAAAATTAGTGGGTGGTTGTTTAATCAGATATGTTGTTTGATGTGGTGGTGTAAGCGGTTGTTTGATCAGATGTGATGGATGATTGTTTCATTTGATCAGATGTGGAGAGTTTAATTTATAAAGATTCAATTTTATGGTTTTGGGATGGTTGTTGATGTTTTGCAAATGATGCAGATAATTTCCTGATCTACAGAGTAGTTCTACTGTTGTTGTTGGTTCTGTTGGTGGTGGTGAGGTGACGATGGTTCTGTTGCACCTGAGGCATGTGGCAGTGGTGAGGTAGTGTGTATGGTCATGGTAAAGTAGTGTGCGATTGGTTCTCGATGTTGTTAGGAGTGTATGTGGCGACGACAACGGTGTGACCAATAGCTTCATTGTGATTGTCTGTTATTAGAATTATGTTAACTGTCAAATTAGATTAAATGATCACAAACAGTCACACTAAAGACAAATTTGATCACAATTATTCATAGATAACACAAGTTGGTGAATGTAGTATTTATGGTTGTGGATTTGAATTGAAGGTGGTAGTGATGGTGATAATGATTGCTAGTGTTGATCTGCGATGTGTGCATATTTGTTTGTGATGACCTACAGTAACCAAATATGTGTTTATTGTAACTAGTTGTGACCAATTTTGTATTGATTGTAATTTGATCACAGACCGTTACCATTAAAATAGATCTGATCACAGTTAAAATGGATTTGAGCCATAGGTGGTAGTGGTGGTGGTGACTGATAGTGGATTGTGATGTTGGTTTGCTGTGTGCAAATTTGTTTATGGTGATCCTCTATGATCAAGTATGTGTTTATTGTGACTGGTTGTGATCAATTATGTGTTAATTGTGACCGGTTGTGGTCAATTATGTGTTAATTGTGACCGATTATGACTCGTTGAGATCAATTTTGTGTTAATTGTGTCTGATTGTGACTTGATCACATACCATGACAACTAAGATTGACTTGGTCACAAATAGTCACATTGATTACAAATTTGACCACAATTAGTCACGGGATCCATGGATTAGGGGTGTGATTTCCAGTTTTTAATATCTGGAAATTTAATAGGTCACATTTTTTGTTATTAGTCGCAGGTAACAATCAAAATGTCAAAATTCATGTCACTGTACAAAAAAAGTATGGCAGAGTTGTCGTTCGAATATTGTCGTAGTTAGGAACAATTGCTGGAATCGAAGCAGTCGTCGAAGAAGAATAGTGACCGAACCAGTCGCAAGAATTGTCCCCGGAGCGGTAGCGATGGTGGAGGTGGGGTGGATTAATTACATTATATTAGAATTAAATATTTAATAATTTATTATTTCATAAATAAATTTTTTTTAAAAAAACCTGATTTTTGAAATTGGAAACTTGTTTTCTTATTTTTGAAATAGTGATAGTTAATTCTTTATTTATGTATTGTTCCCATTATAAAGTGTGTACAAATAGATTTGGAGTAACCCAGTCTGTGGAGGCATATACTTCCTAATACGGTTATCGGCTCAAATAGACCACCAAGCCCAGCAATTGTTTTCTTTTTTCTTTTGTTTTTTCATTGATTTTTCTAAGGAAAAAATAGATAAATAAATAAATTAAAGCAATGCACTTTAGTAGCAGTATGACCATTATCACATAGACAAATGCTTAACACCACTTAACTAAATACAATTATTTGAAAATCAAAAAATGAGTGTGAGCTCTAGAGGCCAACTGAACAATTTGGCTCGAATTTATGCCGTTAACATCGAAAGGTCACATGATCAATAGTAGGGATGAGCAAAACCTGACTAAATCCGACCCAGTCGAGTTGTGTTGATTTTTTTGTAGTTTTTTTGGTGGGTTCGATTAGTGGCTAAGCTAAGCGGGTTGGGTCGGGTTATGAGTTAACCCATAAAATCGGATATAAACCATCCAACCCGACCAACTTTTTTTTTAAATACAATTATACGTTATAAGTATCCAAATAATTTGGAACAACCCAATTTTCAAATTTTCATTTCTCTATTGCTCTCGCAATCTCTCGAATCGGACATCAAATCATCGCCGACCCGCCGCGGTCGATCTTCCATTCTACATTTTGACTTGCCACCATCGATCGATTGTATGTGGTGTTTTCCATTTTCTTTACCAATTGTTTCCATCTCTTCCTTCCTCTTTTTTTTTTTTTTT
>CAIGRQ010286851.1:0-16352 GCA_903798375.1 Fraxinus sp. D2006-0159
ATTTTTAACTATTTAATAAGATATTCGTGACTTCGGAATTGGAGCAGTTACCGAAATTCAGTGGAGGCAAAACAATCATCGGAATAGTTGCCGGAATAAAGAGCGATCGGAGTTGTCGTCGATCACCAGAATAATCGCCGGAGCAGTGAGGGTGGTGGAGGTGGAGTGAGGTGGGTCAATTATATTATATTACAATTAAATATTTAATTTAATAGATTAATTGTATTTAATTGTAATATATAATTAATTAATTCATGAAAAAATTTGAATTTTGTAAATTTAAATATTGGAGCCAAATTTTTGATTTCATGAAAGATAATACCTGATCGAAGAATTTTTCCCTTTTCAACCATAAGCTATTTTTGTAAGTTGTCGATTATTATCCTATCCGGTCCAATATGCTATGCTATGCTCAGCCTAATACATGTTTATCATACCCCAAAGTCGGCCCAAGTTATATCCCGAAATTGAAGAACACAAACTAACCAGCACATAGAAAACTCGACAGGACGAAAACTGAACCCAAACCGCCGACGTTCGCCACCTGCCATGACACTGTTTGTTCTACCTCGCACTCTCCGAACTTCCCTCCTCCCCCTCTTCAGCCGTCCCCTCTCCACCACTAGTTCTTTTGATCACTCGATACCGCCGCCACCTACTCCACCCCAATCGGAATCCCACAAAATCCCAGCCCCAAATTACCCAATCCCCAAACCGCGAACTCGAACCCCGCTGGAAAAACAATTCGAGTCATGGCTCCAAAACCTCAAATGCGGATTCACTCCATCGGACGTAGACCAAGCCCTACGGGCCCAGTCCGACCCGGACCTCGCTCTGGACATATTCCGATGGACAGCTCAGCAACGTCATTACAAGCACACCCATCTCACTTATCTTACAATGATTGAAATTTCCATCTCCGGTAAGAGATACCGCGTCGCCGAGACTTTAATGGAAGAAGTTCTCGCCGGCGCGTGCCCGTCAAGCCTTCCCTTGTTTAACACCATGATCAAATTCTGTTGTGGTCGTCGTAAACTATTGTTTAATCGGGCTTTTGATATTTATAAGAAAATGCAGAAATCTGATGATGCTAAGCCGAATCTAGAGACTTATACTTTGTTGTTCAATACCCTTTTGGGAAAATTCAATAAGCTGAATGTGAGTTATGTGTATTTACACGCGGTTAGGTTGTTAGCCAGGCAAATGAAGGCATCTGGGGTTATTCCAGACACATTCGTGTTGAATATGATTATTAAGGCCTATTCGACATGTCTTGAAGTAGACGAGGCGATTAGGGTCTTTCGAGAAATGGGTTTGTATGGATGTGAGCCGAATGCTTTTACATATAGTTATATGGCAAAAGGGTTGTGTGAGAAGGGGAGGTTGAATCAAGGTTTGGGGTTCTATAAGGAGATGAGGACGAAAGGGTTGGTGCCGAAGGGTAGTACTTGTATGATATTAATCTGTAGTCTGGCAATGGAACGTAGGTTTGAGGATGCAATTGAGGTTGCATTTGATGCATTGGGCAACTCCATGTCACCTGATCTGTTGACATATAAGACTCTCTTGGAAGAGATGTGCAAGGATGGGAGGGGGAACGATGCGTTTGAGCTACTTGAAGGATTCAGAAAAAGAGATGGTTTAATGAATGAGAAGACTTACAATACTTTGTTGAATGGACTACATTTTCTAAGTAGAGAGTAGAAGTGCTTAATCTTCTCAACTAATTTCCAAATGTCGTGTGAAGATTTTTGGTTAGGCTGTTCAGGTTTTGTTGCAACAAGAATGCATCTTAAGCTGATCGACTTTGTGAGGTGGCAGTCCCCGCTGGAGCTTCCTGTTTGTCTTATTTGGATAGCTCAAGTGGCGTACTGGAAGAAAGAAGGATGGAATCGACAGGTTATCTCTGAAGCTATGCGAATGAGGGCAAAAGCTATGCCACTTACAACCGTGTCTAAGATGCTGGATGCGGAGTGGGATAGATTATACTAGATAATATTTCTGTAGATTTTATGTTTGTTCTTGCAGGGATTGTAAGATTTTGTGTACTTAATAATAGAATTCTTTATTTATGCCAAATAAATAAATAAAATTGCTTCATGGCTGCAGGGAGTTCTGAATCTCTTTAAAGTTAAAAATCTAGTTCTTTTTGTTGTGAACATCTGTAAAATTGTTTTCCTGATTCATAATCCTGACTATTCTGTAAGAACCAGTTTGGAAAAGTATTGATCACTGTTTCGCCCAAAATGACGCCGTCATAAGACGGGTTTTTTTTTTTTTTTTTAATATAAAAAAATATTTATATTTTTTGGCCTTCAAAGTTGCATGCAACATCATTTGGATGTCTTGTTGGACTAAATGGGAGCCTTTTCCATTTTTTCTTTTGGTCATACAAAGGACATGTCTTGTAATTTCGACTAATACGGTTTGTTGTGTTCATATGATGCGGGGTGTTCTACGCATAAACCTGTAAACATTTCTTCCTCCTCCGACCCAATTCCTTGTTTGTTGAGTTCTATATATGCATAAATCTTATTGTCTTTGTAGGACAAACAAATTGCAAGTATAGCTCAAACGGGTTCTTTTCCATGGTACTGTTGTTGCAATAAAATACAGTGTTGTAGTCGATCAATGTAGTGATACAGAAATTGATATTGAAGGTCGTAGATTCAATGACACTGGATGAATTCAGAGGCTGATCGAAACATAATTCAAGAGCAAAATCTCTCTCTCTCTCTCGTTTTGCTTAGTCCCTCTTTTCAAAAGATGTTAAAAATCATGTGTCCGTGGTACTTGCTCTTTTTTTGGGATCTTCTCTTTTGGTGAACAAGAATATCTTATAAGCACAAGAAAAAGATAGTCCTTTTTGAGTCTGAAATGAATTCAATGCTTTTACTCAACGGTGATCTCAATTTCGATCCATAAGAGGCCGTTTTCTTCTTCAATAATTGTTCGATAGAGATCAGAAATGTGGTTCTATTTCAAGTAAGTTCTTCCTAATTTTTTTGCTGACAAAAAATGAAATCAGTAATTACACGTGTTTACAAGAATAGCGATAGGGTGAAAGAATGGAAATAAAAGGGAAATCTGTAACATCTTTTCAGAGACAGCCAAATGCATCTCTAATGGCTACTATTATAGAAATCACTGGAGAACATGGAAGAACAAGAAGTGTCTTCATTAGCTTTCCATCTCTGCAATGCTTGTGGGAGGCTCATGTGGAGATCAATGCCGAAACTTTCCTCCTCTTCCAGGGTCGGTCTCCAGTGGTCCACCAATGGAGACAAGGCATTCACGACATGGCTCATGTGCGGCCTCTGTTGTGCTTCCCGGCCTGTGCAGTATCCGGCCAGTTCTGCTACTTTCCAAATACTTGAGAAGGTTTCTTCGTCTGGCTGCAGTGTCGGGTCAAGCGAGGCTCTTACGCTGTCTTTGTTTTGGATTAACTTGCGGAACCAGGTCACTAGATGGATTTGGTCATCCGGTAACGAGTCCTCTAACGCTTTACGGCCAGTGATTATTTCCATCAGAATCACCCCAAAGGCAAAGACATCAACTTTTGTTGTCACTCTTCCTGTGGCTGTTTGGAATTGAAGATGATGGTTTTGTTAGTTAGTACTAGAAACCTGCCTAAACTTTCTTAAACATGGTTTGTACTAGAAGTAGAGTTTTAAGACTGGAGCATATTACTGTCTGAAAGTCGTGTTCTAATATTTGATATCAATAAAATAAACTGATACATACCAGCATACTCTGGTGCAAGATATCCAAAGGTACCGGCTAATCGAGTCTCGACTGAGTACTTTCCGTCTGGAGCACACCTCACCAAACCGAAATCAGAAACCTTAGCCCTCATGTCGTCTCCCAGAAGAATGTTTGAGGGTTTCAAATCTCTATGAATGAAACTCTGCTGCGCTAAGCTGTGTAGATATTCGACTCCTCTGGCAACATCTACTGCTATTGTCATTCTTTGGTTCCAAGTTAGTGGCGTAAGGCCCAACTCCTCCCAATGGAACAAATGCTGCCCTAGTGAACCTTGTGACATGTGCTCGTAGACCAAAAGCCTTTCATTCCCGTTGTCACAAAATCCATGAAGTGCGACTAGATTTCTGTGTCTTACCTTTGTAAGCACTTCGATTTCAGCTTTGAATTCGTTCATCCCCTTATCGCTTACAACACTTGATTCCATCCTTTTAACTGCTATTTGTGTCCCATCGTGGAGTTGTCCTCGATATACAACTCCAAATCCGCCCCTACCCAAAATGTTGGTTTCACTGAAGCTATTTGTAACTTCTCGAAGAACTTCGATTGGGATCGTAACATTCCCACCATCATGCACATGATAATCACTCTTTTCACTGTTACTTCGGATGGGAGTCTCGCTTGTACTCGTGCTTTTAACATTTTCACTCGTCTCATTCTCCTTTTCGCTATTTCCAAGTTCACTGCCATTAACCCATTTGTATTTTGCATTGCGCTTTTTTGCGTAGTACCTATAAATCGCTAAGCACAAGGCCAGTATCACCAAAATGGCAGCAACAACAGAAACAACAATCATCCATGCTGAGACAGAAGATTTGGTCCCATTTTTCAAGCCAGATGGATTATTTGCTCCATTCGGAGGGGAAATAGGGGGCAAATCTACCCCAATGTACGTGTTTCCATTTGTTTTTAGTGTAACACCCGAAGAAAATTGTGGGATTTTCCCCGAAAGATTATTGTTAGAGACATCAAGAAGCTGGAGCAGCTTCAAACTGGTCAAGCTATCTGGTATAGTACTGGTAAGGTTGTTATCGTTCAAAAGTACAGTTTTTAATTCAGTGAGGTTGGCAATGGCAGGCGATATGGTCCCGGCCCAATTCTGCTTAGCAAAATTGATAGCAGTCACACTTCCCTTCACATCACAGGAAATATGTATCCAATTTTGGCAAGGATTATTCCCTTTCCAAGATTGTGCCAATGCCATTGGATAATCCAATGCCCCTACAACCTCAAGCAAAATAGTCACCTGCGGATCACATGGACCTGGACTACGATTACAGAAATTGTTAGAAGTTCCAAGACTCACCTGGACACCATTTGAAAAACCAGGTTGCGGACCCTGGAAGACATTGTTCTGCAACGCGACAGTTTTGAGCTTTGGAAGCTTTGTAAAAGAATCAGGAATCACACCAGTGAGAAAATTATCGCGAAGCTGAATATCGTACAATTCTGTACACGCAGAAAGATCGGGAATTGGGCCAGAAAACTTGTTGACATGAAGCCAAACCTCTGTCAACTGTGACATGCTCCCCAGGACATCTATAGTCCCTGAAAGTCCTATCGCCTGATTGTTGAGCCATAGATTCTGAATACCGGAATTGGAAAATGAACGAGGCAATGAACCTGTCAGGTTATTATATGAAAGCTTCAGGTTCTGTAAACTTGGAAAAGATCCAAAAATGTCTGGAATTTCACCTACAATATTAGCCTTTCCTGCATTAAAACTAACAAGGGATGTTGAATCCTTGAGGGTATTAGGGATTTTCCAGGAAGGGAGATTTGAGTTATTATTAATGCTGAATGTCTGTAAACTTGTTAATCCCGAAAGAAAATCAGGAGGGACAGAACTGAAGTTATTTCCATCAAGATTGACGTCTTCGAGGGAAGCGAGGTTGGACAAAGACGGTAAAGGGCCCGAAAGGATGTTGTCTTGAAGATGAAGAGATTTGAGATTGGAAAGTTGGTTCAAATTTGATGGAATTTGTCCTGTGAGAGATTTGAAAGGCAGGCTAATTGAGCTGATTTTGCCTGAGGAATCACAATTGACGCCTTGCCATTTGCAGGGGTTGGAGCCGGACCAACCTGCAGGAGACGGGGAGAGAGATTTAGCCAACGCGGCCATAATGGTGGCATCGTCGGCCAAGACATGGTAGATGAAGGTGGTGATTAGGATAATTATTATAGAGGATTTATATCTCTTTTTGTTCATTGGAGCGGTGGTGTTTTTTTTCCTGCGGTGGAGGGGATGGTGGTGGTTGGTTCTCTCTCTAGGACAAGAGAGAGACAATAAACTTTTGCATGGTGGCGGAGGGTGTGTTGTGGATGGTTGAACTGAGGGAGGAACAGAAGGAGCGCGCAGTTAGCATGTTATTGTTAGTATTTCCCGAATCCAAACAGACCCAAAAGAGGAAACGACGCCGTGTCGGTTTATTCAATAGTGACCTGTAACTCTCTCCACGTGGCAAACTATGATAGGCAGTTTTAGCATTTATTACGTTGAAGCCTATATCAGCTATTTATACAAACCCAGCGTTCGCAGAGAAAAAAATAATCAAATAGAGAAACAGAATTTTTTTTTTTCTCATAATGAAATTAGTTTTTCTCTTTTTGGTATTTATTACATTAGGTAAATTAAATTTGAGCTCAATTTGGATGCAATTTAGCTTTGTAATTTATTTAATTTCTCTTGTTGATTACTTATTTTCTACTGATTTTTTTAGATCTGAGTAATTTACAAATATTGTTGTTTAAGCTGAATCAGCTAAATGCTGAATTTTTAATATGGAATTATGATGTGCTTTTTCAATTTTCGTTCTGTTTAGTTGCGGCGAAGAAATCCGGGGATGTAACGGAGCTGCAGATCGGTGTGAAGGTAAATTATTACGAGTTCCGTTTTGTCAAAGTACGATCTTTTTGGTTCTTGTGTACGAAAATGCTGAGATTATTAGTGCGGAAGAAATATAGTTTATTGGTAATTTCACGAGTCCTAATGACTCAGTGTGGTAGAACTGCTGAATCTGTTGGCTGCTATTTTATGAATGACTAAAACGCATAATTACATTTATTAGGATTTCTGTAAGTAATTGATTTTCAGCTAGTTTGAATTAGAATGGTCCTCCAGTCATAATTAAGTATAGATGTATAAATTTTGGTTTCAATGATGTTTTGATCTTTTTTCTTTTGCAATATTTGATTAGCTAGCTCTTTATTTTGAAATTTCTTTAATTATGTGATCATTGACACGGTTGAGTGTATATTTACTAGCTGAAAACAAAGCCATATATTTATGAGTAATGCTACTCTGCCAGACCTGGTAAAGGTCTGGCAGAGCCCACCTCTCATGGGGTGGGTGGGTGATATTCATTGGGGAGGGGTTTTTTTAATGAGGTCATGCTCTCACAAGCAGAATTTTCCTATATTTTTAGTTGTTGATTTCAATTTTTTAACACTGGCAAAGAGGTTCCAAGATTAGATACTGAGTTAATCTTGACTTCTCGAGAAGATCATGTAGATCTGAATTATTACACAATATGACTTTTGGAGAAGTTCACTAAAGGTTAAAAGAAGCGTTTTTGCTTTCTCGGAAAACATGATGCATGTATGGTTATTTATATCGTTTCATGAGTTTCCATGTCCCCTTTAATGTGCATATCAGAATTATGAATAGCAACTATTTATAAGAAGAAAATAATGAATTTAGATTATCTCTAGCATATCTTTCTTGGAAATGAAAAATGGGGTTATAGGGCTGTTACTTAAGGCACTGCAGGGAGTAGAAGACTGGAATATCACTAAACAAATTGTGCTTTTCTTGACATAATTTTGATATTATCTTTCACTATGAAAGATCAATTATTCAATATTTGTTGAATATGTTAGTCTGTTTTTTTTGTTTCCTTTTTCTATCTTTGCTCGTCACTTGTATATAACGATCTTGTTTTTGTCCTGCAGTATAAGCCTGCAACTTGTGAAGTTCAGGCTCACAAGGGCGATAAAGTGAAAGTGCACTATAGGGTGAGTAGAATCACACTTCTTTTATACTGCTTGTTTTCTTAAAATCATAACATAAATCAATAATGCTTTCTTCTTTATCTCCTCTTCTTTGCTTTATCTTGGAGGAAATTATCTCTAGTAATTAGAATATCAATTCCAAGCTGTTATGGATTACCATCAGTATTCTATCTCACATTGTTTTTTTGGGAACATGAGTGATTGAACGCTCATTCCCTTGTTTACTTTGGCTGACAGTTAAATGCTAGTGCATATACTTGGCCAAGAAAGGACTCAAAATTAATTTTGTAATGGCTGATTGCAGAAATTATACCAAGTAGCCATATAACACACACAGAGAGGTTACCTCTTTTGATGTTGGATAATTAGATTATCATCTCTAGCTGTTATTTTTGAATTATGTATTAGCTATTTACCTATATGGGTTTTTAAACTTTCTTTAGTTCACCATATGAGCTGGGGGTATTATATCACAGAGAACTTTTCAATTATGATATTTTCTTTTCCTTCACTGACACGAGTGCAATCTGCAGGGAAAGCTTACAGATGGAACTGTTTTTGATTCAAGCTTTGAAAGGGGTGATCCAATTGAATTTGAGCTTGGTAGTGGTCAAGTGATTAAAGGTGTTAACCCATTACTCATTTTTTGTCATTCTTATTGTTGCACCCTTGCCTCCTTTTATGCTATCTAGTGAGTAAATAAAACTTGAAGAAAGCACAATTGATTGGAATGTTTTTATTGGGACTTGCTGTCCTTAGTTTAAAAGTACATCCTTTGTGACAAAATAGTAGTCTTATTGCATTGTTGACATTTAGCCTTTTTTATCTGTTCAAGCATATATCATTATTTATGCCTGTATAGAATTCATATTGAGCCTTTACACAAAAAATAAATAAATAAATAAAATAAAATTCAAATGTGAGGACAGCAGACCAAACATGGAACAGCACTTTAATATCAGCCCTTTAGTTTTATGTAGGAAAATCTATGGAAAGTGGATTTTGTTGAACATCTCATCTAAAAGTTTAAGCTATTAGAGGGGCTCTCGTGTATTCATTTAAAATCTTGTCTCCAACCCACCTCCTCATATTTGATCAAAGGTCTGACGTGCACAAATTTTAAAAATGTCTGTCTGCGAAATTATCTTTTTTGCTTGGCTCTGATATCATGTTAACCATCTTATCTAAAAACTTAAGCTACTAGAGGACAGCCCTCACGTGTTCATTTAAATCTTGTCCAATTTCAAGTCAAGTTGGTCACTGGAATTGCTTTGCCTATTAAGTATGGGCCAAAGCCGCAAAACAGCACATATGCGAGTACTTGGTACTGCCATAGGATATTTCTGTCCCAGCCCAATTTGACGTTGGCGCTTCTGGACCTGGCTCCTATTATCAAGTCAACATTCTCCAGGGTCCAAGCCTTGACCACGAAGTTGCCTCTTAGTTATTACGATATTTTGATACTTGGAGTAACAGTTTGAATATCTTAAACAACGTCCACTGTGAAAATTTCTTTTATTAAATCAAATTGTTGCAGGATGGGACCAAGGGCTCCTAGGAATGTGCTTAGGGGAGAAGAGGAAGTTGAAAATTCCTTCTAAACTTGGTTATGGGGATCAGGGGTCCCCGCCTACCATCCCAGGTAATCAACTCAATTTTTTCTTGGCACTTCGCTTCTTGCTGTAGCATCATACTGGATAGGCTATAAGGAAACTATAGCATGAGCTGATTTTTGTTAGTTTAGTTGCTTATATATTCTTTTGATGTAACTCAATTGCATTGAAGCCTGTTTCCTGCTATAATATTAGAATTGCTAAATTGTTTAAAACAAATGCCCAATTTTTACCATTTAAAATGTTTAAAGTTCAGTCACCTTCCTCTTTTGCTTCTCCGAGGTTTCTTAATCGGCATATTGTATATTCTCTTCACCATTTCAGGGGGTGCTACACTTATCTTTGACACAGAGCTGGTAGGAGTGAATGGGAAAACATCCAGTGGGAAATCGGATGACAGTGAACTGTAACTTAGGAGCCTTTCCTGTAGTTCCTGGTATCCTCCTGAGAGTTCTCTAGTCTTAGTTTACGTGGTGACAGTAAACCAATATTTTATTCGGTTATTTTGCATTTCACGCTGAAACAAACAGCATTTTGCTTACGTTGAATTTTGTGTTTATTGAAGGAGTTTCTGCGTCTGATTTTGAAAATGGTCATATGATATTTTGTAAGCACGGCTTATGTTGCCGTACATTGCAGTGGAATAAATGTCATATTCTCCTATAGAATGAGATACATTTTAATTTATTGGAGAGCATTGTCACGTTAGATGTTGATCGCTGATAAAACAACTATACTAATATAACTCAGCACAAAATATATAAAATATGACACAAGTTTTTGACTCAAGTTTATAAATTATTTTTAATATTCAAATCAATTTTTCACATACACATTTTGAGGAATTTAAAAGTACTACACTTATCCATTCTTCATTTTTATTTATAATTTAAATCTTTTATATTTACTTTGCTTTAAATTCAAATAGTGAAAAGCAATGTAATGTTATACGTAAAAATAAAAAATGAAAGGGTCGCGCCACAATTTTTATTTCTTGTGTCACAATTTAATTGCACTCAAGGTTCTTAATTTTTACGCATTATAGTGTTATGTTCTCAACAATTTTTCATATTATCCTTATTCTCAAACTTTTTATTAGTTAACACATTTTGCATTTGATAAATAAATAAATAAATAGCGTGAAAGATTTTTTTCTTTCATTTCAAACCATAAAAATAAAATATTTTGATATAAATCATCGTTAAGAACGAGATGTACTAAGTAATCGAAGTTTGAAGATAAGAATTCGACGAAAAAAAGTTAAAAGAAAATAATTTGTATAATGAATAAAGATTAAGGAGGTTAATTACAATTAAGATGTGATCTATTAATATATAAATAAAAATTACGGTGATAACCACCCAAAATTGTAGTTCGAAACCCCAAGTCACACTCAACGCAAGCACACGCTGAATAAACCCTCGTAGAACTCTCTGGACCTTCCATTTTCTCTCACTTTTTAAGAAGTGGATCTAAGCGCCACCCCTGTTCATTACTGGAAATTTTGTTGTCCTGGTTGATCACGTTTTAGAGAAAAAATGGATGAGGATTTTGAGATGCCACCACCGGAGGGGATGGATGACATGGATCTGCCGGAGGACAGTTCCTACATGAAGGTTGGGGAGGAAAAGGAGATCGGAAATGAAGGATTGAAGAAGAAGCTTGTCAAGGAGGGGGAAGGCTGGGATACGCCCGAAAATGGTGACGAAGTTGAAGGTAAATCAGCAATTTGCTCATACTTTGCTAATTATTTGATTGTATTGTGTGAATGATGATTTTTGTTGGAAATTTTTCAGTTCATTATACTGGAACCCTGCTGGATGGTTCTAAGTTTGACTCCAGTCGTGATAGAGGGACGCCATTCAAGTTCACTCTCGGCCAAGGTACCTCGATTTTACGTTATGATATATTTTTATTTGTTGAAAAAAATTGAAACTTGAGGTGGAAATTTTGTTTTAGATTAGTATTTCGTGTACAGATGCTTGTTTTGTGCTTTCAAGGTTTTAATGTTAGAAGTTAGTAGTAGTATCTTTATCTAAATGTGTTATCCATGTTTGTTACTTTATGAAACTTGTGGAAATCTAGTATCAATAGTACCTGTACATGGCTGGACCCTGATGTGCTAGAATGACTGAGGGGGTGGACTAAGCCGAAACAATGACTTAACTGGGTCCCACTATCTTTATTCTGTTTTGCCAGAATGGTCAACTGTGTTTGGTTATATTGAGCATTTTTGTTCGTTTTCTTTTTTTCTAAAAAAGTGTTTTCTTGATTTCATGTCCAGCAATTTGATCTAATTTTATCTTTCTAATTCCAGTTATGATAGAAAGCGTGAGTAGCTTTTTTGGGTGCTTCTCTAATTAATTTTTTACACTTTCACATCCGATGAAGGAAGAGAGATGAAAATAAAACCATTATTGAGTTGCAATCTAACACTTCATATCACCAAATTGTAATTTTTTGGTGGATTTTCTGGTGAGATTATTGAAAGTTAAAGAGGTGTATCCTTAATGTTTCATTTTCCTGAAATAGCTAGTGGAGATGCTTTGTGTAAACTTGTAGAGGACAATTATTGTAGATGTTGGGTTTGGAAGGAAAGAGTTTCTTCACTGTAGAATAGGTAAGTGGATTGCAATTGATTTTGGTGCAAAATAATATTTAGGTTAAAGGGGGAAGATATAGAGAGGGGCAGGAGGGGTGGTGAGTTAAATTGGGTTCGATTTGAATTAAAGAAATGGATAAAGATGATGAAGTGAAAGTTTAAGAGTTTTGCTACTTGTGCATGCTTGCAACTGCATAGTTCAACAAATGTTAGCTAGGTCGATGTCTGTAGCCTTTGCTTCTAAATTTAAATAATGTGTGTACCTTCATTTTTTTATAAAGTTTATGTTGTAGATGGTATGCCATGGACTGATTCTTCCCTTTAAAAGCTTGGTGAGTAAGCATATAACATTCTGTCGTGGCAGGGCAAGTAATCAAGGGATGGGACCAAGGTATCAAAACGATGAAGAAGGGTGAAAATGCCATTTTTACCATACCTCCAGAGTTGGCATACGGTGAATCTGGTTCTCCTCCTACTATTCCTCCAAATGCCACTCTACAGTTTGATGTTGAATTACTGTCCTGGGTCAGTGTGAAAGACATCTGCAAGGATGGTGGATTATTCAAGAAGATTCTTACCGAGGGAGAGAAATGGGAGAATCCTAAGGATCTTGATGAAGTGCTTGGTACATGAAACACCCTCTTAAAAGTTGGTTAGATGATGATTCATTATATTATTATTAACTGTCATTTTATTTTGCAATCCAGTCAAATACGAGGCTCAATTGGAAGATGGTACCATAATTGGGAAGTCAGACGGTACTGAATTCACTGTTGGAGAAGGTGAACTTTGGATTTATTTGGCCATGTAACAGTTGTGTTTATCTCTCTGTTTCTGGAAGTAACCATTTATACAGGTCACTTCTGTCCTGCTCTCGCCAAGGCTGTGAAGACGATGAAGAAGGGTGAAAAGGCCCTTCTCACAGTCAAGCCACAATGTAAGAACCAATTTTGTATTTTGTTAAACTCTAAATTGGAAATCAAATAACTCAGGCAGAGGTTCAAGTCTATATGTTCTTTCTATTGCAGATGGATTTGGGGAGAAGGGCAACCCTGCCTCTGATGGGGCTGGAGCTGTCCCAGCAAATGCGACATTGAACATCACTCTGGAGCTGTTATCTTGGAAGACAGTTTCCAATGTCACAGATGACAAGAAAGTTGTTAAAAAGACATTGAAAGAAGGGGAGGGATATGAGCACCCAAATGAAGGAGCTGTTGTAAAATGTAGGCATCTTATTATGCCCTTGTTTGAGTCTTATTATTTAAAAACTCATTTTTACCCAACTCATTTTCATTCATACATTCTCAGGATAAAATAATTTTGCATGTAAACCAAAATTTTTTCCTTATTTTTTAACCACTTTCCAAAAACTCATTTTCCACAAAAATGGGGCACAAACAGAGCCTATATCTTAGTTAGTTTTGTTCCTTTTATCTTGTAAACCACCTGTCTAATGATATCTTCTTATTTGGACCTGCTAGTGAAATTGGTTGGAAAGCTAGAAGATGGTACTGTCTTCATTAAGAAAGGTCATGGGGAAAATGATCTTTTTGAATTCAAGACAGACGAAGGTACGCATATTGGAGCTTCTGCTTTTAATCTTCATGTAATAGATATGAATGTACTTGTTTTTAATCTTTGTGAAATTTTGAACAGAGCAAGTCATAGAGGGGTTGGACAGGGCTGTAATGACAATGAAGAAGGGAGAGGTAGCACTATTGACAATTACACCTGAGTATGCTTTTGGTTCGTCTGAGTCTCAACAAGAGTTGGCTGTAGTTCCTCCAAACTCGACTGTGTACTATGATATCGAGCTCGACTCTTTTGAAAAGGTCAGTAGAATATATTGGAGTGTCATTTCTGATTTTATCCTCAGCCCGGGATTGTTTGCCCAACTTTTGTTGGTATCTTTTAGGAGAAGGAATCTTGGGATATGAACACCCAAGAAAAGATTGAGGCTACTGTTAAGAAGAAGGAAGAAGGCAATTTGCTGTTCAAGGCCGGGAAATATGTGAGAGCCTCCAAGAGATACGAGAAGGTAATAATTCCCAAAGATTCTGATATCGTTTGATTTGATAGTGAAGTATTATATACTGTGTATCTGGTAGTCGTCTGCCTCACATGGGGGATTTTGAACTCAGGCTGCCAAGTACATTGATTATGACACCTCCTTTAGTGAGGAAGAAAAGAAACAGTCCAAAGCCCTGAAGATCACTTGCAATCTGAACAGCGCAGCTTGCAAGTTGAAACTGAAAGATTATAAGCAAGCAGAGAAGCTGTGTACTAAGGTTCGCTCTGCTGGATAACCAATTTCTTTTAATTCCCGTTTCAAATAATGGATTTCATTTGTTTATTGAGGAAATTGCACTTGTGAAGGTTTTGGAACTTGAGAGTACAAATGTGAAGGCACTTTATAGAAGAGCTCAAGCATACATGAACATGTCCGATCTGGATTTGGCCGAATTTGATATTAAGAAAGCTCTTGAAATTGATCCTGACAACNGATTTCATTTGTTTATTGAGGAAATTGCACTTGTGAAGGTTTTGGAACTTGAGAGTACAAATGTGAAGGCACTTTATAGAAGAGCTCAAGCATACATGAACATGTCCGATCTGGATTTGGCCGAATTTGATATTAAGAAAGCTCTTGAAATTGATCCTGACAACGGGTGACGTTGGAACAAACTCCTTTTTTTGACTGTTGAATCTCTAGTTATATATATGGCTGTTGGAGTAGATTTATAACAATTCTAAGGTCTCCATTCTGACGTGGAAACAGGGACGTGAAGTTGGAGTACAAGGCTCTCAAGCAGAAGGAGAAGGAGTTCAATAAGAAGGATGCCCAATTTTACGGGAACATATTTGCTAAGATGAACAAGATGCAGCCATTTGAAGCTAATGTAAGCTCGTGTGGCATTACCATTTTTTCAAATTTAAAGTCGGGAATACCATATAGTTTCTTACATATGTTCTGTTAATGGTGCAGAAAACAGAAAATGGTGCGTAAAGCAGAATCCGTGAGTGTTGATACCATGGCATAAGTGTTGTTCTGCTTTTATATTTTGCTTATTAGTCTTTTTATCCTATTTTCGAAACTACATTGTTCTGCCATGCGGGAAACAACTGTATCGAGTTTGCCAAGAAATTAGTTGCTGATCTAAATTCTAGTATTCTTGTACCCTCTGAACATCTGTGTTATGTCGTCCGATTTAAAGATTACATATCGGTGGTCGTGGTCGTGGTCGTGGTCGTGGTCGTGGTCATAGTGGTGCTCTCCCTCCCCGTGCAAGTTCTCTCCTGTGCAAATTGTGTTCTTGAACATAAAAAAAGTTGGTTCCTTGGAATAAATTTAAATTCTTTTTCAACTTTTGAGATATAAAAGGATTGTTTAAAACGAGATATTCTTAAAAAGAGATTAATATTTGCACCATAATTTTTGTTCTTGCACCACACTTTAATTGTACTCGAGGTTTTTAATCTTTGCTCATAATTGTAGTTATGTACTCAATGGTTTTTCTTGTTATTTTTATCATCAAACTTTTCATTAGTTAACACATTTCGTATTTGATAATAGTTCTGTCCAAAAATCTGTTGAAATAGCGTAAAATAATTTATTTTTCCATCATATTTTTAAAAAGTAAATTTGAATAAAAATTATCATCGAGGATAAGAAGTACGAATTAATGAAAGGTTGAAGATAAGAATTCGACGAATAAAAGTTAAAAAAATAATTGTTACAATGAGGAAATATTAAAGAACTTAATTGTAATATAATTATTCGTTGTATTTGTTTTACAACTTTAATAGTGGACCGTTGCTTAGTACCTTTGTGAAGTAAATGGTTCTCAAATGGATTCACTGGCTCCGTAGACAAATTGGTTGATTGATGTCAATTCGAGTAGATACAAATGGATGGACAAATGGTCAATTATGACAAAATAAGTTGCATGTTTGGCTATACCCTAAAAATACTACTTACAAGTTTATTTACAAGTGAATAGGTTTTAAATAAATTATTTTGTATAATTTCAATAAGTTACTTGAGAGTAATTATTATTTTACAATTATAATATGATTTATTTTAGAGAAATAACTTATTCGAGTTCCTTTTTTTTTTTTCGAAAAATGGTTGGCTTAGCATTAATGAAAAATTGTAACCATTGTT
The DNA here is from genome assembly GCA_903798375.1 of Fraxinus sp. D2006-0159. Taxonomy (NCBI): domain Eukaryota; kingdom Viridiplantae; phylum Streptophyta; class Magnoliopsida; order Lamiales; family Oleaceae; genus Fraxinus; species Fraxinus sp. D2006-0159. Next base: position 16,154 of record CAIGRQ010286851.1, read on the forward strand.
GGACCCCTAGAGATAGGCTGACCGGACTACCGTGCTAGCCTCAGTCCAGATCCACTTCTACACTGGGTTTTTTTTTTTTTTTTTTTGAGGAAATTACATCTAGACTTAGGATTAGATTTCCAATTTCACAAATCACATCACAAGTTTAACATTTCAAAAATCATGTCTTAATTAATAATTTAAAAACATTTTTTATTTT
>CAIGRQ010286854.1:0-10015 GCA_903798375.1 Fraxinus sp. D2006-0159
TATAAACTTAAAATTACTTTAGAAATTTATATACCAATAATTTTTAGATGCATTTCTTAGGGATATATGTTTATATTATATTTATCTGTAAATCTATCACAAATTTTGATACTTCATATGAATTTTCAAGTTAGGAAATTCAAATTAGAAATTATTATAGATACAATACCGAAATAACAAAAACAATATAAAATCCCTCTTTTGATTTAAAGCATTCGAGAAGGAACCCATACCCTTATCCTTGTTCTGTTTTTGACATGGGTACTTCTTCTAAAATGGAGAGTTCAAGTAGCATTCGCTATTAGAAATCAAGTATTCCGGAGTCACTGTGATTATACACTTTTCCATAAACAAAGATGATTATAAGAGATTTGAGGGTCTTTTGCTTTTCGACAGCTTGAAACATTGATCTCATTTTTGATCAAGAATCTCAAGTGTCATGTAATTTGTTTTTACTGGTATGATATGATATACTTTGAGCAAAGACTTGATCTTCTAAGAGAATGCCTAATAGGAAAATGGTTCAGAGCATGGTTATCCTTTACCTTGTTGATATTGTATACTGATGTGTGTAATGGCACCAGAGCCTTGCCATCACACAGGGCAATTTCTAGGAAACTCGTTTACCAGTACATGTCCAAAATTGACTATGTACCTGGATAATTGAGGTGTCCAGGTTGTCTATAAGATTGATTAAATTGAGACTATGTTGGTCATGTTTATAAATACTTAAGTCACTTTATTTCCAAAGATTTTGAGGGACGTACAAGTACTACCCACGTATCCACCACTCATTTATATCTATTTTTAATTTAAACCACTGCACTCTAACTGATAATTGAAGAGGTGATTATGCTGTTCACAAAGTAATTTGATATGGATTAGGAATGGTAAAAATTGTAAAGAAGACTTCAGATTGAAACACGTTATCATCATCTTTGTAGTCCTTTGATTAAGGTTAATAACGAATGGGTGTTTTAGGCTATCTTCAGCGTCGTCGGCAAAAGACAGGGTGACAATGAATATATCCAGGCCTTCAAGATACTCGTTAGCTTTGATGTCCTATTGTGGATACTTACTCCTATATATAATAAGACGAAGAATGAAATCATGGCTAGTTAAACCATGAACTGTTCTGGGATCAATATTAAATGGGATATGAAGTTGGATCAGGAAAAAGAAATGAAGTGGGCGTATTGGATTTCTGTTTTGGGGTTTTGATTAATATGAAAGCTGGAAATGATTATTGATGGTAATTGTCCATATTTTTTTCCTGAAAATGAGGATGAAGTGGTAAAATAAAAGGCACTTCTTAATAAGAATTCCGTACCCTGTTAAATCTGAATATTTAGGAGGGATTGTAACGAGTTACAGATTTTCTTTTCAAATACCAATGAATATGCAAAAAAGTGGAATCGAGCAAAATCTTGTTCTAAATTCCAACTCTCCATCAACTTCTACAGTTTTAGAGACAGTACTTGTAAGGTGTGAAAAATGCATTTAGTTTTTTACCTATGAGGGCATCCCTTACCATGAGATATGTCTGTTAATATGAAATTCGTCTTATCACTTTAGAGATGAATTCTGTTATGAGAAACTTATTTGGAAATATGAATTTTTTTGAGATGAACATAGATGAAAACCCTTTTCAGATTTGCCCAAGATCTTTGGAATATATTTATTTATTTCTTTCAGGTGATACATGTATGTGTTCAACTAATTTGATCCTACAAAGGTGACTGAATCTTGTTGATCATTTATATTAACATGTAGAATTTTTTTGGCCTACATGGTTATGCATGAATGGTCATTAGGAATTTCATCTGTGCGTCTTTTGGAACTTTATTGCATAATTCAGCATCAGTAGATGATTTTAGAATGTGATTCTTCCCTAATGATTTTCAAACTCACATCAGGAATATTTTTACATTTTTCTTGTAGGCCTATGATGTAGGACAATCCTCTTGTAAATAGAATAAAAGATAAATAGTTAAAATAAGATATCTAGTTGTAATATGTTTTATCTTTTTATTTTTATTTCTTGTTTAGGATAAATTTTTTTCTTTATTGATTAGAATATGATTTTTAATCTCTCTTAGATTAGGATTTTATTTTAGTTCTCTTATATTAATAGGATTAGGGAATAATTTTGCCTATAAATACAAAGGCATTGTACACTTTTTGGAATACATCAATTATTATTCAATATATGCAAAGCAAGATTATTCCAATATCGTTCTTCTTTATTACACAATTCTTATTACAAGAAATCACAAATGATTCTGCACCAGCCTAATTATCTATTGTTAAGGGGCCTCTCTTGTTTTTTTAATGTTCATTGATGACAAATTATCTGTGTTTGTTTGCAGGTACATGTCTCACGTTGTTTAGGTGACTTGGCAGTAAAGATGAAGCTGCATTCTTTGAAAATTATGGATGAACTTCAGGGTTCTGCATCTTCACGTTCACAGTATTTGGCATGTTCAGTAACGACAGATATTTACTCTCTTCCATGCCCTAATATCTCAGAACCCCATGGGAAAGACCCTTCTATGGTGACAAATGAAGATGAAGATATCTTCAAGGATGCCTTGCCAGATTTCTTGACTTTACCTGATTCAGCTGAAGCAGTCCATGAGATGGATCAGTCAAAGGGAATTATTCTTCCTGCTGATGTTTTTTATGAGGCACTGGGCTCTGATGATTCTGATTTTGTCTCTCTCACGTTTCTGATACGAAATCCTGAATGCCCTGATTATGATGGTATAGATACACAGGTAATTTTTTTGAGAAAAACAACGAATGAGGAGAAAAATTGGAAAATCACCCCTTGGCTTTTGTTTGCTAAATTTATGCATTAAATAACTTTTCAGATGAGCATAAAGATGTCCAGGTTGGAATTCTATTGCAACAGACCAACTCTTGTTGCTCTGATCAACTTTGGATTTGATCTAAGTTCTGCAAATAGTGGGTTTAATGACAAAAATGAAAGAGATCCAGATGACGAATCTTCAGAAAACAAAGACAAGACAGAAGAACATGGGAGTGTATCTGTTAAAGGATTGCTGGGTTATGGGAAAGGTCGGCTTGTTTTTTATTTGAACATGAATGTCAATAGTGTGGCTGTGTATCTTAATAAGGAGGATGGTTCTCAACTTGCAATGTTTGTGCAAGAAAGTTTTTTGTTGGATATCAAGGTATCATAATCTCTTTTTCTTCAGTGAAGTTGAGATTATCTAGATTATGTATTATCTTAGTTTGTTTCTTCAGTGGAATCATTTGTTTTGTTTATCTTCTATTCCATCATTTGAATTTCCTTGTCACAGAGAATTATCATAGTGTTTTTGCTTTGAACAAGGTTTATCCGAGTTCCACCTCCATAGGAGGCACTTTAGGAAACTTCAGGCTGTGTGATCTGTCACTGGGATCAGATCACTGTTGGGGTTGGCTTTGTGATCTACGCAATCAAGAAGCTGAATCCCTAATACAGGTATTTCCATATCCTTGTATAGACGCTGGTATTTCTGTTGTAATAAGTTTCTAATTTTGATCTCTCTCTTCCATCTCCATCTCCTCTTCAGTTTACATTCAATTCCTACAGCGTGGAAGACGATGATTATGAAGGTTACGACTATAGTTTGACTGGACGGCTTTCTGCAGTCCGCATTGTGTTTCTTTACAGATTTGTTCAAGAGGTAGCTTTTGACACTTTTTATCTTATTCTTTCTCATTGTAGTCATTTTTTAAGCTGGCGTGATTTTGCATATCTGTTGGTTACTGTTTCACTTTGAGCTCTCAAACCTTGCCTTGTTCACTGCCAGCATGTTGCTGCCTGTACTTGAATACTACTTGAAACATTCTGGACCTTGACATTGAATTATAGGATCTTACAACCTACCCCACCAGACCTGGCGTGTTAATTTGTGTCCTCAAAATTTGAGATGGTACTTGCAGCTTGGGACATTCTAGAGATGGCGCTCACTGCACTCAATTTAGTACATGTTTATTTACACTTTTTTTTGGCTTCCATTTTGGTCCAATTTTCCTGTGCTCTCGAGCTTAGGGAGCCTAATATGCAATTTGGTTTCATATATCATAGAAAAGTAACGTGGACATATCTACTATTGATTACTTTGTGTACTAAGCTAGCACAGCCATTTCCAGATTTGAGGCTTTTTTGTTTTATTTACAAATTTTTCCATAGAAAACTGCCATTGTTATGAGTTTTATCTAATAACTCATGGTAAAGTTTCAAAACTCTTGTACTTAGAATTTCTTTGAAGTCTAGTCAGGAACTTTATTTTTGATACTCTTCACACAGCTCTTTAGTACTCAAGTAGATGATATCATTTTACTTCTAGAATATGTTGATCAAATCTGTGCTCGGTGTCTTTCTGTCATGAAGTTCGAAGATGATACATAACATGGCTTGTATCAAATTCACAGAAAAAACTTTTCCAAAGAAGTAAGGCACTTACTTCACACAAAGACTTAATTCTACCATTTCCTTTTGCGAGAAACCATTTAGTTGAACCCGACCAATGTACGTGCATATGGAATTGCTTTTAAGTTAGCTGTTAGACTGTACGAGTTACTCGTCAAAAGTTAGATGGCAAGAACCACCTTTCTGTTTAGTTAATTTTCTTTTTGCTGGAACTAAATTGTTCGTTTTGCTTATTTTATATATATTTGTTTCCAAAGTGTTGATAGTTATGGTGAATATATGCATCTTCAGATAACTGCATACTTCATGGAGCTTGCCACTCCACACACTGAAGAAGCAATTAAACTCGTGGATAAAGTTGGGGGGATAGAATGGTTGATTCAGAAATATGAGGTTGACGGAGCCTCTGCAATAAAGCTGGACCTTGCATTGGACACTCCTATAATAATAGTTCCAAGAAATTCATCGAGCAAAGAGTTAGTAATCCTATCATTTTTTGTTACATTAGTTTGAATATTCGTTTATTCTACAAGTAGATTTTAGATTTTCATGTTAGCAGTATTGATATTATTTTGTCCTTTTGATTCTGCTTCTCGCTTCTGTGGAGCACATGCAACCATTTTAGGTGGATGGTACTTCATCTTGTATTGGTTATCGTATTTTACCATCAAGTTTTGTTGGCACTTTAGTAGCACTAATATAGTTTTAAAAGTTTTACAGGTTGCCTGTGAATTTACGAACTTTATGAATTTCACCTATCTTCCTTCTCTAGCAGATTTTCATGTTATATTTAAGATTACTTTCATATTCATCCATATGTATAGGGTTTGTTTTGTTCATTTCTTATTCTTTCTTCATTTTACTTTTTGGAGGCCGCATTTATTTATTAAACCAAAAACATATATAATGTGTGCCGATTATCTCAAAGAGTAATGAGATTACATTTAGCTTTAGAGGTACAATTTAATATATTTTCATGCAATTGCCAAAATGTTCTGATTGTTGTAAATTTTAAAGTTCAATCTTAAGAACTCTTGATGGAATAAGATTCTACTATATCCTCATATTTATGAAGTTCAACATGTATGTAATCCTTGCAAACCTGAAGAAGTTAATTGATATAAATCCACTATCTAATAACTTAAGCTTTTAGATCAAATTTTTCAACATGGTATCATCGCCATCCATTTCAATAAATTGTGCACATGTTAGGTTTTGATGGGAATAATGAAACCCCACTAACATGTGAGGGACTAGTTGAAGAAATGTTTAAATAATTTTCATGTGGCTTGGATTTGCTCCCCAATGGTCACCAGTTCGAGTCCTCTCAGGGCCACTGAGGTGAGAAACGGGTGTAAACTTCAGGGCCCCGTGGGATTAGTCGAGGTGCGCAAGCTGGCCCGGACATCCACGGTTATCAAAAAAAAAAAAAAAAATTAATTTTCATGTGGCCCTATCTAATAGCTTAACCTTTTATATCAATTGGTTCAATAACATACAATTCTAATCTTTGGATATTGCTAGTCTCTGACTAGAAGGTGAAAAGGTTGTTTTTGATAAGAAGTGAAGTTTAGTGTTATTAGAACTTTGGCTTTAGGGTGGCTGTTGTCTTATATTTTGTGTTTTACAGTTTCATGCAACTAGATCTTGGCCATCTACGAGTCAGAAATGAATTCAGTTGGCACGGATGTTCTGAGAAAGATCCTTCTGCTGTTCATCTTGATGTTCTTGATGCAGAGGTATTTGAGTCTTGTTATTTATAGTTTATAAGCGAGGTGTAAACTTAACTACTCCAATGCTGGCTTCACATATGCAGATTTTGGGAATCAACATGGCAGTAGGAATTAATGGCTCTATTGGCAAACCAATGATACAGGAAGGCAGAGAAATTCATGTTTATGTTAGGCGCAGTTTAAGAGATATCTTCTGTAAAGTCCCAACATTTGCTCTGGAAGTGAAGGTATTTTTTGTGATGTGGAATCTTCTCATGTCTTGTCGTTCTTTTTCCTGTGTCAATGGATCTTTCTTAGGAACTCTCTGATTAGTCTTGCTCCTTTTTACATTTTCTCTTCGTCATCTCCTGATATGGTAATCGAAATGTAATGCGCAATAGGGGGATTTTTGCACTTTGGTCCAGCTATTATCTTTCATGTGAGAGTAAGCAAAATGACATTGAAGCCATGTGAAATTGTTGGTCTGTATATTTATTCTTAGGCAACAAATTTAAACATGAAAGAAGTTTGGCTGGTGACATGGCTCTGTTTTTCGGTTGTGGACATCATGTTTCTGTGCTGCTGTAAGTTTGAGTTACTTTATTTTTTAAATGATCGACTATATCTTTCTGTGAATGTGTTATCTGACATGCTTTTTCCAAGAAAAATGGGCACCAAGATGATGCTCTTGTTACTTTTCTGTATCTGGATTTAATTAAGGGTTGTGAATTCCATTGCTTTCCCTGAGTGGTTTGTTGTTTCTAGACATAACTTCCTTACAATTTACGAAATTAAACGCTTCTTAATTAATTGCTAAGTTTGTACTTCTTATTGGGTAAAAACTGCATCTAGAATCAGATGGTGCAGACATCCAGTCTCAATCTTAGTCTGGGTAACTATAAATGAACTACGATTTTTAATATGGGGATAAGGGGGATTAAGCGGGAACGCTGCTTGGAGTGGAGGATTGAAAATCCTTGTGTCAATGGTTTAAATCTGCTTAATTTGGATATTTAAGTGAATGTGCGAGTCAAAAAATTGTGAGCACACACACTCTATGGCTTGCAGCACATATAGTGGACAAACTACAAGTGGGAAAACCTTGGTGTTGTTCACATGTTGCCCCTTTCTATATAGTACAATTATTTCCTCACGGCAAATGAGGTTGGAACCTTATTGCTTTTTTCCAAGTACCTTATATTTTTTATAGTAGCTGGCAACCTGTATGTTGTGCATTCATTTCCTAATATTGTTTGTGCTACTTCTGTTTTTTTTTTTGGGAACAGGTGGGCTTATTGCATGCTGTGATGTCAGACAAGGAATATAATGTTATTCTTGATTGTTTCTACATGAATATGTGCGAACAGCCAAGTCTTCCTCCCAGTTTTCGCAGCAGCAAGAGTACTACAAAAGATACAATAAGACTGCTTGCGGATAAGGTAAACATGAATAGCCAGGTCCTTTTGTCGCGTACAGTTACTATAATGGCTGTTGAGGTTGACTATGCAGTGCTAGAGCTTTGCAATGGGGCTGATGAGGAATCACCTTTAGCTCATGTTGTTGTGAGTATATCTTCTATGTAGGTGCATCTGTGTTTGTCCTTTTATTGCTTGTTTTAGTCTTACTTTGCTTTCTGTTGTCTCAGCTTGAAGGTCTTTGGGTGTCATATCGGATGACATCATTTTCAGAAGCAGACCTGTACATTACAATCCCCAAGTTTTCTATTCTAGACATACGTCCCAATACAAAGCCTGAAATGCACCTGATGCTTGGCTCCTGTGCCGATGCCCCAAAACAGATTTTTCCTGAACCAAATGTTGATTTACCAAACTCAACAATGTTTTTGATGGACAGCAGATGGAGACTGTCGTCCCAGTCGTTTGTAGTTCGGATTCAGCAGCCTCGGGTTCTTGTTGTTCCTGATTTTCTTCTCGCTGTCTGTGAGTTTTTTGTGCCAGCTTTAGGAACCATAACAGGCAGAGATGAGATGATGGATCCCAAGAATGATCCAATTTCTAAGAACAACAGCATAGTTCTTTCTGGCCCTTTTTACAAACAGATGGAAGATGTAGTGCAGTTATCCCCAAGTCGACAGTTAGTAGCAGATGCTGTAGGCATTGATGAATATATATATGATGGTTGTGGTAAGACAATTTGTCTTACTGATGAGAAGGAAATGAAGGAGTTCCATTCAACAGGAACTCTTCCCATCATTATCATTGGTCGGGGTAAGAGGCTGAGATTTGTAAATGTGAAAATTGAGGTACCGACATCTCTTTCTTGTATTTTCATTATCATTGTTTGTGATGTAGGACTCTTAACGTGTGAAATGACGTAAACCATGTTCTTGTAAATGCCTTGTAAAAAAAAAATTCAGGAAGTTCGTCCATTGGAAGTGCTTCAAGGGGGGTCATTTTCTAATTTTTTTCGTGGTCAACTTTATTTGTTATTGCTGAAGCAATTGTCTTTCATCTTTAATGACTTCTGCATTCTTTCCTGGGTCTTGTTACTTGATTCCACCCATTTTGGACGAGTTTTTTCTATCTTGAGATATATAAAAAAATGTATTGGTTTATGCTTGATCCGTTGATGGAGATTTTATAGTCTTCTGCATTTTTATTTTATTTTTGTGTCCGTGTGTGAAGATTTGCTTCAAACATGATACATACGCTTGATGATGTAGGACAATTCTTTTATAAATCGGATAGAAGTTAGTTGTTACTATAGTAATATTTTTGTTTCCTTTTAGGATTTTAGTTTTCTGCCCTTTTAGTAACATTGTTTAGTTTCCTTATATTGGTAAGATTTAGGTATATAAAAAAGTGGCTTTGTACACTTTTCATTCACCAATTCAATACGATAAATTATTCTCTACAATTTTCAAGCCTTTCAATTTCACTTCTGCACCGAAATTGATATTTGAGCAAGATTTTGCCCCTATTGAAGAAAATTGGAGACAATGCCTATAAGATTGATTACTTGCTCAATTTGTCCTATTATGTGACATAGAACACAATTGAAGAAGAATGAGATTGAGAAAGAGGAATAGGAACAGGAAGAGAGAAGAGGGGGAGGGGGAGGGGGAGGTGCATAGGTGTAATCATTTTGAAAGTTTAGTTATATAATGTCTCTACTAGGATTTCCATCATTATGTTTCCTGATAAATATGCTATCTATCTAATAGATCTCAGCTAGCTGGGATGCCTTTCACTATTTAGCTTGTTGATATAATTTGTTGTCCCACCCACCTTCTATAATCTAAGCAAATGTACTAGTAAATCTCGTATATAAAAGAAATTTGATTCTACTATGTGCTGATGAAATGACAAAACAAGAAAATAACATAGATGATTGGAATAGAACATGTCTAGACCAGGACAAAATGGAAATTACTTAGAAACTATTTAGTACAAATTTCATATACCATCCATTGCACTCCTGTTTAAATATCCCTAGTAATTAAAACATTACAAGTTACAAGAAAATTAGTTAAACAACTTAAATTTACTAGAGTAACAAATTATTAAGAATTTAGTTTAGTTGACTATCTGTTCGTGTCCTGTGTCAGCTGAGTTTTGGCATAAGTAAAGTTTTGTGCATGCTACAATGATCGAATCATTAAAAACATTGCAAGGCGTAATATGTATTGGTGTTTTTGATGCAAACTGTGACATTCAAACGCAATAACATCCAGTAAGTTATATGTTTTACATTTCTTTTTCTAGTTTTTGGCTGAAACAATTTAAGGTAATTTCTCTTATGTTATTCATAGAAGATTGTACATATATATACACAACACTAATACTATGTATGGAAAGAAATTAGGGCTAATCTAGGTCACAATATTTACAAGACTATT
>CAIGRQ010286910.1:0-13994 GCA_903798375.1 Fraxinus sp. D2006-0159
ACGTTGCTTAAACCTAGTATAAAGAAAAACCTCAAATGTAGAACCAACAAAACGTATATCTATCTTCCAAATGTTCATCTTCTATAGATGAATCGAAGCATAAATGCATAACTTTGTACGAACGGTAAATATACAGTCTGATTGATGCTTAAACAGCAATAATATTATGTAACAACAACGAACAATGTTTGCAGATCCTAGTGGTGCAAAGCTGGATGCTGATTGCTCTTCACACACAAGCATCCATCGATTAATTCTAGTCCTCTCTTTCTCACAATAAACCCGTCCAACAGAAAAAATCTTGCGGAACCTTGCAGGAAAATTATAAGAAATTGACAGGAAATACTCGAAGAGGAACATCCCCATGCAAGAAGGAAATCAAGGTACAATAGCTGAAGTTTCAGAAACCCGCCATTTTGATCAAGATAGCATTTCAGCTCCGGGTCCAATATGAATTATAACAATAAATTATTGATGCTTGAGAAGAAACACAATCCGAATGAAATATATCAATGAATAGTAAGAAATTGACCTATTTCAAGAAAATGGGCTCTGCACTGATTTCTTTGCTAACTTTGCTTGTACAAGTTTGTCCAATATGGGAGGTTCTAAGGGAATTGGATCTAAACAACGCTCTGCAGTGACAACAATCACCTGCTCGATAAAAACACATCAACACTTCTCATTCTGCAGTAGAACTATAAGAACACATGGAAAACTGCCTTTCCTCAAGAATTGTTGTTTCAGCAATTATTGTATCTAGCCAAATCAATTAAGGAAAAGATTCCATTAATTTCCCTTGTCGTTTAGCTTTGATAATAAGTTTGCATGGGGATTTAATTAGTTGGCTGGTCTTCCATTAAAAGAATAGTCAGAGAAATTTCATTTCAACTTGAACAGCCCTTACCTCATCAAGCAAGAAATCTACAGCAGCTTCATCCTCAGCAATCTCCTTTAACGTAATCTTTAAAAACTGAATATCCGACTGAGTTTGTTGGAACCCACTTCAATTGAATGTCTGCAGTTTGACAAATTTTTCGAACAAAGTTTCACAATAGATTTTAAAACAGATCCCTGCAGTTAAAAACAACTCATTAGGAGCTTGTTTGGCCCCCATTTTAATCTAATTAAAATTTTCAATTTTAATCCGATTTTAATATCTACCAAACACCCTCTAGATATTGTCAGGATACGAAGAGATATAATCTCTATGATCAGAAGTTCCTCAACCTGCGTGTGCTCAATTCTAGTAAAAATTTCCATCTTATGCTTGAATAATTTTGCTAGATCGGTCTCCAGAAGCTGGCTTCGGGCCTTTCGGGTATTTGATCGGCTGAGTCTATCATCCCTGAAAGGATTGCTGCGCAAGGATGTCGTGCTACCATTTCTGTCTGTGCAATGATGCTTGTGATGAAGGCCTCAGGCCAAAATTTGTTTTTCCTCAGCTCCTATTGCTTCTAACAAGGCGAACAATTAGGATAATACATTATCGACGATACAGCAGAACAAGATGAAAACACGATGACAGAATTACCTATTGGAGAAGTAGATCGACGAACATGTGTACTTCCCCGGGTTCATTGTGCTACAGAAAAAGTTGTGAAAACATAGAAATCTGTAAGACCTTTCTAGAACTGAAGATTTTCACGAAGAAGAGAAACATAAATTCAAAATTTGAGCATTACTGACCTTGACCCAATTCAGGGCTGTAAACCTCTTCTTCACGACAACTGATATTTTTTGAGTTCTTGTCTTTATATACTGAAAGGAATATTATGATGAAAAATATTAATCTGATCATTTAAATTTGATGATAAATGAAGGCAAGAAGGCACTCATAACGTGTCCATACTATACCAAACTTTTTTTGTACTAGAATTTGAATTGGTATTTTAACTGTTGAAACAATGATCACATTTTTTGTCAAGCACCAGTGCCACTTTGCACGAATAGAGATTTGACTGCTTTTCAAATGGCAGCCTAAAGTGCAAATGCAGATCAAACTTTATTTAATATGCCTATAGAAGTCCCTGCTCTTCAAAATCAGCAGTGAAGTCATATATAACTGTGTCCCTTTGAAAAGGCCTGAAGAAATAACAGAGAACAAGTGGTTTTGAAATGATAGGGGGAGTGGTTAAAAGAAAGAATCCCAGGATGAAGATCATGAAATGAAGAGACAGTGGAGACTGTTAAACATTATGAAGAAATGAAAGGAAAACAGGAGGAAGAACAATGAATAGGAGAAAGATTGCTCCTCAAATAATTTTGGGTCAGTTCTAGATGGGATATCCTCAGCTTGAATATTCATTTTTGCCTGTTAGGATCTTTGTTTGCTTAATCTAATGATAGCACTGAAAACTTGTGCTGCCACAACATATTGTTAAATTTTTCAATATGAATTGCCCCTTGACTTGTAAATCCACTCTGGGCTCCAGTTCGCCGAAATCTTTGCATTTCCAAAATGACAAAAATGAAAATGGAATTGCTTGGGGAATAGAGAACACTTTTGCTATACCTTATGAAATATGAAACCGAGCAAGACTTTTCTACAAGCAATGATATGCTTTCAGCTTTTGCGTTGAACAGGCATACGGGCGCTGCAACATTGTAATTAACAATACTATAAGTCATTTATAATCACAGTGTAAGAGCTCGTCCACAAATTTAACATAAATGCCAGGTGCTGAAATGTAAATTATGGAGAAGGAAAAGCCACCAAATCTAGCATGCTTACAAGATCCAAGAACTTTTCACCAGCTGACCGAAAGGTGCGACAAATTTCGGCAGGAACAAAAGCCGGACCATACTCAAAGTACCAAGTCCCACCACCAGAAAAAGAAGATGCTATTTCCTGAAAAATTAAAGACAGTCAATTCAAGACCCCTGACCCTGAGGAAGAAATACGATTTTGCTAATGTGATTAAAAAGAAAACAAGAATATAGCTTGGAGTTGATTCCTTGCCTCAGTAATTCTGGGGATGGCACTTTGTTCGTTGAAAAGAGATAATTGAGCCAGCACAAGTCCAGAAAGCACTTTGTCACCCAATATTACCTCTGGAATATTTAAATTTTGACTGGCCAAATTACTCTTTCTGGAAAGCAACAAGAAATGATCATTAAGAGTCCGAAAGAATTTTGTAACCCTTCTTGCACCCAGTCAATTATCAAGTCTCTCAACTTCAGTAACAAATCTGAGTTTTCATTAAGGAACTGACGGAAATTCTGTGATTCACAAATGAAAATTAGCCCTGTTTGAGCCACATTAAAATTTTCATTATCATTCTTCTACTTATTTTCAACCACACATTCTTCAATAAAATAATATTTTCCATCACATCAACAACTTTTCCTTCTTTTTTGACCACACATTCTTTATCAATCTACTATTCCAAAATAAATTCTTTCAAAATAATGTGGCCCAAACACAACTGTGAAATGAGGAAGCAACCAAAGTAAATAGACTGGAATTAAGCCTTCAACACGTTATAATGTACTATGTTGATCAACATATTAGGCTAAATCAATATAAAAGTTCGATGAAATGTCAAAAGAGTTGTTAACCAGTGTTTTCTTATAAGAGAAGCTAAGTGTTAAAGACAGTATATAAATGTGCCCTATCTAAAAGTTAAAACCTTTAGATCAAGTAGTTCAACATTGTATCGGAATAAGGCAAAAGTCCCGAGTTAAAATATCGCCGCCACCATTTAAATGAATTGTCCACGTGATGGTTTTGATGAGGAAAAAATCTCACCTACACGTGAGGGGGCGTGTTGAAGACTATTTAAATGATGTACATTTAGTCATGTTTCAGTTTTGAGTTCATTTTTCATTTTCTGCTTTGCAAGTCTGTTTTAAGATTGCTAAAAACGTGTTTGATTCATCATTCTGAAAAATTATTTTTCAAAACTGTAAACTAGAAAACACATTTGATTGAAATTTTGAAAAATTATTTTATGACATTTTATTCTATGAAATTTGATTATAAATTTATGTTAATACATTATCAAGTAATATATAAATTTTAAAGTTGATGAATCTTACAATTTTTTTCTCGTTATGAAAGTAAAATAAAAACAAATAAAAAATTGAGTCCAAAATATAGGAAATAAAAATAAAAATTAATTACGTTGGCTGAATTTGTGTTCGTTTAAATATTTTTTTAGAATTTTTATGTAAAGAATATTCAGAGCTTGAACTATTTTTACTTTTTATTTTTCTAGACTTTTTTTTATAATTTTATGTTTCTAGAATTTTTGTTTTTATTTTTTCATTTTTTTTAAATTTTTAAATTTTATTTGTTATAGTTTTATATTTTATTGATTTTTCATATTTTTATAATTTTAATTGAAAATACTTAAAAAGTCAAAAATACGTTTCGAGTTTTATGTTATAAGTTTAACATCGTTTTCAGTATTTTGCAAAACTAAAAACAACAAACTAAACGCGCCCTATACTTTTAGATCAAGTGCTTCAACACAAAGGCATGAACATAAACTTAAATATCATACTGATTAAGTAAATAGCAATGTATTCATGGCCAATGTGCCCACCTTTTCTTTTTCCAACCTATATTATGTCCATTTATTTCGATTAGAAGATAACAGCAGTTTGAAATACCAGAATATTACATCAGTTGGAAAGGAAAAAGAAACCGGTTTTTTATTATATGATTGTCCCTGCAACTGAAAATTGAAGTCAGCCTCATCCTTCACGCACACTTCCCCATCCCAAAAAGCAGTTCTCCGAATTTCAAGAAAATAGAAAGAGAGAAGGCATTTTTTTCCCCTTTTTGTGGGACAAATGAGAGTTTCAGTAGGTCTAAGATAATGAAAGGTATCGAAGAATTTAAGCTTCATAAGATAGAGTAAGTTACCAGTAAGACATCCATACTGCCCTGGATTGCTGCCTTTCTACTAGCCTCAAGTGCCACCTGCAAAGTATATTCTTCTTCTACTCCCTGCTTTTGTCTAACTTGGGCTTGAGTAAGGGCTCTGGTAATAAAGAGAAAGAAAAGCAATTAGATAAGACAGAGAAGAACTCCTGCATCATAACCATTCTCCTCTCTTGAAATACACAAACATTTTCATTTTTAGCACTTACTTTGCTAGTTACTTGTACACTGAAACAAAAGCAATGACTGGTCAAATTTGAGACCTAAACAACCAAATGAATCTAACCGCAGGGTATCTTATACTGAAATTTCTTCTTTAGGAGTTATTTTAGCCCTTGTTTGATTTCCATAATTTCAAAACTCAATTTTTCTTAAACTCATTTTCAACCACACGTTTTCAAAATTAAAAATTTTGTACATGAACCCAAAACCTTTTCCTACTTTTTAACCACACAATCTCCAAAAATTCAATATTACAAAACTCATTTTGATGAAATAATGAACATCAAACAGGAACTTAATCTAGAGTTGTCATTTGTCCCCAAACAACAAGAATTTAGACTTGCCTATAAAGAAACAGAATCACTAACCTGAAATATCAAGTAAAAGATGTTTAAAAGTGCTGTCAATGCCGTCTTCGACAACAATGCGAGCAGCCTGAAACCATACACACATCAATATACCAATCTTGGTAAAAACAACACTGAAATCAAGATAGATAGGCACAAGAAATAATTTATAGTTCATTTTAGTAAAAGCATGAACAAGGAGAACTTGCAAGGCATAATCAGGTAGATCAGCCTCTGGTAACACTTCACTTATCAAGAGCACATCACTCCAAATTACCTCTGGAAAGATGTCTTGAAAATTACATTCAAGTAAAAGATGGAAACATGAAATGTATGATCATGCAGTATTGGTCTCTATTATAAATATCACACTTCGAAGAAACAATTTTGACAGACAAACTTCAATGAAGACCCCTGACAGAGTAATACACAAGTATCATATTTGTGCCTTTTGTAGCCATAAAAGCAGACAATTATCCTCCTTTTTCTCTTAATTTATGGATAATTGTAAGATATATTGCTATCTCTATTACTTCAGGTTTGTTTATTGGAAAATAATCCATTTCATTCAGCACTGACAAGGCAAAGGCAAAAAAGCCATGCAACAAATGATAGTGCATATAATCATTTCTCTTTAAATTTAGTAACCAAATTCTACTAAATGGTAGTCATATTTGGCATTGCATATCCATTATGGAACAACACCTAAGAGACGAGGTTAAATAATGCCAATGATCAAATTCAAGGCTTAGCAGAAAACCAAATTTGCAGCTATTATATCCTCAAAAAAACAATAGTAATGTTACGATAGGCCAAAATCTTTGTTCCTGGAGTTCTCAATACAATATACATCTAAAGATTATCCTAGGCCCTAGCCTAGTGGATCTTTCAAACATGAACAAAAATTCTCATATTGTATTCTACTTCCCTACAAAATAATAAGATATTCACCATCTCTACCATTGCCACCAATAAACCACCTGCAAATAAAAAATTCTGGCAACATAATTTAAAAGTGGGTTAATTTTAAAAGTCCGCACTAAAATATGAAAAGGAAATGAGGTGCAGTACGAGAAGATTCATGTACAGATCAGCGTCGAAGGAGGTGGTGTTGATGGTGTCGAGAGTAGCAAATCTGGAATAAGATGTGTAATTCTGCAACGATGATGCATTAGATGAAGAATCTGCAGAGTAGAAGCTCGACAGCAGATCTCTCATTCTCTTCGCCTTGTCGTCAATCTGCACTCCTTCTAACTCCATTTTCACCCCGTTTTCGAACTGAATCTACAATTTCTAAATATATACGAAATTGTTTCGTGAAGAACTCCGCGTTAATGTAACGGCTCAGAAGTTGGTGGTGGTAGGAAAATTGTCGAGCAATTCGAAGTCGTTTCTACTGGTGGTGCCCGATGCTGGGTACATCTATGAGTGTGCTAGTTTTCCAGTCAATTCAGGACCTGTTTGAGTCTATTCATAGTTTGAAGGATGGAAGATGTGTAATTTAAAGGAAAAAAAAACAGATTTGTATATAATACTCCCTCCGTCCCAAAAAAACAGTCCTATAATTATTTTCACACAGATTAAGAAATGATAGTTAATATAGTTAGAGCATTAAATTTTACTATATTTTTTTCATCTATACCCTTTATCCTTTATCTAGATAGTTGGTGTTTATTATACCGAGATGTATTAAATAAGGGTATATGTGGAAATGAAAATTTTAATACATGTTTAAAATGGAAACATGACTATCTTTTTGGGACGGACAAAAATAGTATACAGGACTATCTTNACCCTTTATCCCTTATCTAGGTAGTTGGTGTTTATTATACCAAGATGTATTAAATAAGGGTATATGTGGAAATGAAAAATTTAATACATGTTTAAAATGGAAACATGACTATCTTTTTGGGACGGACAAAAATAGTATACAGGACTATCTTCTTGAGATGGAGGGAGTATTATTTTATTGAAGAACGTGTAGATAAAAATAAGAAATTGAAAAGAATGTAGATCATGCAATGGCTCAAATTTGATCTGGTGTAGCGGTGATCACATAACTTCACCCTAATTGCGGTTAGATCATTAGACTTCAATTCTTAGCAATTGAGTCACATTAACTTTAATTTAACAACAATCAACTACTTAGTGCAATTTAACAGCTCATAAATGATGTTTAAACCTACTTCGCTATGGATCACCAAGAGTATTTAGTCGCGGAACTAATATGTCAAAAATTATTTACTAGGAGCTTGTTTGGAAGGCTAAAAAGTCAATTAAAATTGAAAATATGATCGTTATTGGGTCTCACTCGTTTAATAAAAGTCAACAATAACGACTGATTTTTCAATTTTAATCCGATTTTAATCTCTACCAAACGGGCTCTAGGATTTAAAATTGAAAATTTCATTAGTTTTAACTTATACATCACCCAATATGTTATGTCATCTAATAATATCTATACTGACTGCTGTGATTGTTATTTAGCCCTTATTTAATCATCATTACTTTCAAAATTCATTTTTCGCTTTCTTCTTTTCAATCTCACATTTTTCAATAAAATAATATTACACGTAAACCTAAAACTTTTTTCTTATTTTTTAACTAGGCATTCTCCGCCAACCTATTACTTTAAAATACATTCTTAACTTTTTAATGGAGACTCAAACATGCTATTAATTAAAGTTAAGCCATTGTTTGGGCCTCATTTTAATAAGAAAATGCATTTTGGAACAATGTTTTTTTTTTTGAATGTGTGATTAAAAAATAAGAAAAAAATTCGACTTACTTATAAAATTATTTTATTTGAGAGTATATGATTGAAAATGAGTTTTTGAAAAAGAAAAAAAAATGGGAGCCAAACATAGGCTTAAGTGAACTAATTGTAAGAAATTAAAGTGCAATAGTTGGGTTGGTACAATTTGCTAATCACTCAATTAATTATTAATAAGTCATTTTAAATTAACATTTCAATAATTTGGTGGGTTAATAGTGAAATTAACGAAAGTAAATTTGAGATGATATATTAATTTGAAAACGACTTATCGGTAAATAATTGGATGGACAAAATCAACAAAAATTGAATCACAGATGTTAACTCCTTTTCCTCGTGGATTACCATGTATCTAGACATTAGTTTTATAAAACTTGAAAGTTGCAGTCTCAAAACTTTTAGATGCACGTTGAAAACAGAAGAGTGGAGAGCATCCTGGCAAATAAGCTTATATCATCTCTTACGTCATATGCACCTTCTGTTCAGCCTCTTAGTACTAATCCCCAAAAGAATATTCTTTCAAAGGTTCCAAAAAGTTGACTTTCCTTGGATTTAAAAACTAAAAAAAAATAATTTGAAATTAAAAATCTTCAATAATTGAAAGAAGAATAAATAAAATAAGTTCTTATGTGAGTGATTTTTTTTTTTTTTTTTGAGAGAATGGCCATTGCATAATAGGCTGTAAATATTATTTTGGCCCACTTGACAAAAGTCGCTCAATAATAATAAATTGTGAAGAGATATGCTACAGTGTCCGGATTGATGATCGGGGCACCGTGACAAGGGGGCCATGCGACGTCTCCCTAGTGGAAGGTCGTCTGCCCCAAGTTGGTAATCGGGCACCGTGACGGGGGGATTATGTGGCGTCCCCCTATTGGAAGGTCGTCTGCCAACTTGGACCAAGTATCTTTATCCAACTGTGAAATAATTCATTTCAAGTTGCTATTTTAATTAATAAAAAATTTATGTAATATATAAAATTATTTATTTTGTTATTATTTTTATTTCGAATCAACCCATGTTCAACCTTATAACTCTAGACCTTTTAATTTTTTCGAGTCAATACTCGAGTCTATTTTTAAAATATTGGTAATAATACATTATCATTTACTTTAGTGATTGCTAAAAATCATACCATATCGGTATATATTATATAAATTTATTTTCCTTCTCAAATTACCATGAACAAATCACAGTGTACAATATCCGCAGCTTCCCAGAAGTGCAATTTAGTCAAAAATGGCATTTAGAATTCCAAGTGTAAGATACCTAATATTCAACCAATTGGGGCACTCCATTTGGCAATTGCTATCCAATATCATTGATGCCACGACAACACTCCAAGTAACATTATATATTAGACTCGATCAAAAATTTAATTAAGTGATTCGTATTAATTATATTTATTATTTAATTCACTTGACGTTATCTAAATTGCTGTTTTAATACCCAATGCAGCTAAATAAAATTACTTTAAAAGAGAAATAGTAATAAATTCACGAAATGAATGGATAGTAAATGAGTATTAATTACTCTCTCTATCCCATTTATATAAATTGATTTTTTTTTCTTGTCCCAAATTATAGTCCTGTTAATTTATTCAATGCCTGTTTGAGCCCAATTTTATTCTAAGAATCTATTAGTATATTGATAGAAAATGTATGATTCAAAAATAAGATATATATTTTTTTAATTTGTGTGTAATATTATTTTATTAAAGAATACGTGATTGAAAAAAAAGAAATAAATATATTTTGAAAATAATGAGAATCAAACAATGGCTGTGAATGTATTTGTTTTGCTCATTTACTATATACCCCTATTTAATTTGCCTATTCGTTTTGGGTTTTCCTTGTAAATTTTTAACTTATTTTCAAATACGTGTTTTCGAAAATAGGAAAGAAAACGCATTTTCACTGTTTTGAAAAATCGAAAACAGAAAACGACTTAAAAATGGTAAAGAGAACAAACCCTAAACTTATAAAAATAATGTCGGCCTATCGTTCATTAAAAAATATATATCACAATTTCACATGTCGCTTAAAAGCACTAAAGTGGACAAACGAGTCTGGATTATCGATTTCACAAGAAATGATTACTCAATTACACAATAGTTAAATTTAATTTTAATATACTTTTGTACAATTTTAAGTTATTTGCATCATTTGAAAAACAAATATTAATTTAATTTAATAGCAATTGTAGACATTTTTCAATGTTTAGCAAGTAATTGAATACGTGATAATTTGTCAACGGCATGATCGAGTGTCACATGTGTATTCCGTTAGAAACATCACTAATTCCGTTAAAGATTTGAAACGATGTTTAGGCAGTGAGTAACGTTCAATATTTTGATAAATTTAGTGGTCAAAACTCGACATCGTAAACTTCAGTGAGTAATTGAAGACATAAGTCATAAGTTCAGGGATCATCGCGACAATTATCTGCCGTATATCACTGGCTGTACGCGTGCAGATCTACCTATGAACATACACCGACGGCACACCTAATTAAAATAATCAATAAAAAATTACTTTTAAGTGATCCAAAAAAGCAAAAAACCCACTATCTGGCCTATAAATACCCCCTTTCGGGACGCTTATAAACCTTCTTTCGCCCTGCTTTTCTACGAAGCCTCTTTGTTCAACGGGTAAGTTTTTCCCCTTTGCTACCTTTTTTTTTTTGGTTAGTTTTTAGTTTTATGTTGTTTTTCTATTATCCTCGCATTCAATTTAGTTTTATTTGATGTTGTTTGCGTTTCTTTTATGTTTTGGTGTTCTGATTTTGTTGATTAGTTGTAATAAATCGATGTTATTTTGCCGGATTTTTGCAGATTTTTGGAAGTTCTCAAATTCGGCTTAGGTTCTTTCAGATCTTGGGGAATTCAGCGCTATAATACTAGAATCAAAGATCAGGATTTTTTTTTTTATCACAATTCTATGGTTCTGATAAATTTTCTTCTTAGATCTTAAATGACGCTTGCTATCCTGATGCGTCGAATTAGAATTCTCCACTCATTCTCAGTTGTTTTCCTCTACTATTTCTACGTGTTTTCATGAATCAGCCCTTTGATTTTCCAAACCCCTAATTTTGCGGTTGTCAGAATTCCCAAATTTATTGACTATTCAAACCCTCAGTTTTTATCTGTCTAATAATATTCAAATCTCAATAGTCTGTAGAAAATAATAGTAAATTTACATTCAAAATCTGTTAATTTTTATTTAAAGAGCCAAAAATGTCGACAAAACAGCAGCCAAATAGTCCAGGGTCCGAAGCGGACCAACGCTATGCTGTGTGTGATGAAAGGAAAAGGAAGAGAATGATATCAAACCGCGAATCTGCACGCAGGTCTCGGATGAGGAAGCAGCAACATCTGGATGAGATGATTGGCCAAGTGAGCCAGCTGCAGAACGAGAACAATCTTCTTTCACAGAAAATCAACAACACTAATCAACTTTTCCTTGGGGTAGCCTCAGAGAACAACGTGCTAAGAGCTCAGCTTGCAGAGCTGACTGATCGTCTTCGATCATTGAACTCTGTTCTTGAAATCGTGTCCGATGTTAGTGGACTGGTGGTGGATATTCCTGATATCCCTGATACCTTACTCGAGCCATGGCAGCTGCCTTGCCCAATACATCCCATCACTGCATCAGCTGATATGTTCCAGTACTGAACAATAGTGAAAGAAGTCTCTTCTGTGAGGCTTTGCTGGTTCTCCTACGTTAGTTTGTGTCATTAGTCATGCCATGTTTGGATAATGGTTTGGTTTTCCTTTTCAGTATGTCATTTGAGTAGAATAATAGGGGTATTAAGGGCATGTTTGATCTAAAACACTAGATGTTACTGGGTATTGCCTAGTCTATCTTCTCAAATGTGCCCATAAGAGGACATTACCGTCGAGCGATAAGAGTATTAGTGCATAGTTTGGTAAAGTCCTAGATGTTACTACATAGTAGTGTCCTCTTTGTTATTATCCAGTATTTCCGAGTCTATCATGTCAAACATGCCATACATATTTTGTAGATGTTGCTATGGAGTCTATTAGATTGATGGTTTGCTTTGATGTAAGTTGATCAATGGTTTCTGGAAGTAAAATCTATTTTATTGGATGATGGTTGCTTGGTATATATGAATTTTATTGTTGAAGTCGATGTATGAATTTTGTTGCTACTCTCGCGGTGTCAAATTGATTGCCACTCATCTACCTAGTGGTTATACGATTTCTGGAAAATAGTTAGGTACGCTAAATATAGGAATAAAGGAGTATAAACTCTTCTAGATTAGACATTTGTACTAACTTTTTATTTCAGTCTAACAAATATGTATAGAAGTATATATAACATAATTAAATAAGAGTAGCGTTTGGTGAATCAATCACCATAATAGTTAATAGACTCGAAAACATAACCATGACAAAATGATCAATTATCGTAAGTTCTGCACTCATCAGTCTCCGGGTTCTCCTTGCAGTAATTTTCCAACGGATCGGAGTCTTTCTTTTTGTCCCGGGCATGGCTGGCCGCTGCGCTCAGCTCCTCCACCTCGTCCCACGCCGCCGCGCACTCGCCGTCGGTGGGGTTTCCGGAACAGGCTTCCTCGGCGTTCTTCACGCTCTCTGCCACCTTCTCCGAAATGCCCTCTGGTGTTGCGGCCATTGGATGGACGTACATCCTACCCCATCCAAATTCAGTGCACCTCTTCCATGGATTGTTTAGCAACGAGAATTTGACGGATTGTAACTTTCTGGGGGATTCTAATGCCAGCACCTTTGGGGTTGTAATGCTCACACAGGCGACTCCTGCCATTGGAATAGTTATGTAGAGAGTTGTTCCTGGTGCTGTAATATGCATTACTGTTAGAAGAATATATATAATATAATATTGTGGTGGTATTTTACTGAATTATGGACACAAATTTCTTATCATTTGTCAACCAATAGTAGGCTTCCACGTTAGGCCCACCAAAGATACTGATATTTCTATAAAATATCTTTTTGCGATCAATTTCTTTTTCGCATAACATCTTACTTAACTATGTTACTATAGATTAAAATCAGAATTTTAATAAATCTTAATAAAAATTTAATGAAATGCATGATTAAAAAGTTGTGCATCATAAAATATGTTATTAAAATTAATTATTGATTTTGACTTAAATCTATATCAAATTTGGGCATATTGTTTGATAATTTTAATATTATCTCCGTCTCATAAAGTTTGATTTCCTTTTTCGATGTCTCAAATTATAGATTTTTTTCTTTATTGAAAGTATAAATATTTTTTTAATTTTTTAATATATCCCTATTTAATATACTTTGTTATTGGTAAAATATAAACTAATTCTAGTTAAACCATTATTTAATGTAGGGGTATATTATGAAAAATGTAAGAAAAAATTATCTTTACAACAGTATTAAACATTTTCTTACTTTGTAGAAAAATTTATATTTTCAATAATATTATTATATTTTCTCAATCTGTGTAAAAAGAAAAATAATCATATATTTATGGAATGGAGGTAGTATAAAATTAAAATTTATCTAATAAATGGTATTATCACAAATTCCACTACTCATAGACCGTAGTGTCACGGACAAGTAGCAACCAAACGTTAATAAAGCAATGACGGGTCGTGGCTGCCACGGTAAGGCTAGCACGCTTACCCACACTTGAATATCTACGGCATATCTACGCATGTATTACCATGTAGAAAGTATATACATATTTGTATATATAATAGTTATGGCCCATGCAATGCATGG
>CAIGRQ010286966.1:0-25518 GCA_903798375.1 Fraxinus sp. D2006-0159
TTTTTTTTTTTTTTTTTACAACTGGAAAAAATTCTATCAACAACGGTAAAAAAAATAAAATAAAAATTCCCCTTAATGGACAATTTTCATGCAAAACAAAGTTTAACAAATGGTGCTCGGTATGGTAATTTTAAATTATTTTTTTTTTTTGCAATTGGAATAAATTCTAGACCCAATGGTAGAAAAAATTATCACTTTCATGGATAATGTTCGCATAAAACAAAGTCAAACGGACACTAAACTTTTAACATTCTCCAGGTGAAAAATTATATCAATCAAACACAATTAATTATAATTCTCAATAAAATAATTTCTAGGCAATTCAATTCCCTGAAATTCATTTTCTTTCCACTAATTTTCCACCTTTGCAATCAAACGGAAACAATTTTTATAAAAAACGAAATCAAACGGACACCAAACTTTCAACATTTTCTAGGTGGAAAACTATACCAATCAAACACAATTAATTACAATTCCCGATAAAATAATTTCTAGGCAATTCAATTCCCTGAAATTCATTTTCTTTCCACTAATTTTCCACCTTTGCAATCAAACGGACCCTTATGGTCCCTGATAAGAAAAAAAAATTAACATTAAATTCTACATGACACCATTAAGATCAATAAGTTGGACTAGAAAAGAGTTCCACCCAACGTCAAAATTCCCAAACATCTCACAGGAGAAAACTTTTGTCATAAAGAAAAAAACTACATTAGCAAGTCCAACTGCTCTAATAGTTCAAAGAAATCACAAGCGTGGCCAGCATGGTCCAACAAGTTATCAATTATTAGAAGATCAAAACAAGAATTATCTTTTAAATCTGGGATGAAGACAAGCAAGCACACTGATAGCTGAGAATGCTCTTCATTCAGACTGCCTCTGTCCCAGAACTGGAATATCTTCGTAACGCTTCTGCATTTCAACAGTGATAAGATTTAGTTAGAAACCGAGTTCATTAATGTTCTATTGAAAAAAGGACCTTAGTAATAGCATATATAAAAGCATTTGGCATAACAAAAGGCAGGCCCATATAACCCTCCCCTTGGGAACGTGAGAATCTCTTTTCTTTGTTTGAGGCAAGGGTTCACTTATGGATATGAGTACGACTTTCGAGAAGCCAAAAGGAGCTTTTGAGACCCACAAGCTAATTTTGGACATGTTAAGTTAATTTTATAAAAGTGTTTCAGCTTCTTAAAGAAGCTGGTGCAATGTGCCTTCCTTTAAAAGTTTTTTTCAAAGAAATAGCTCTTTTAAAAATTAGTTTCTAACGACTAATTAACTTAATCTGGAAGCTGTTGGCTTTAAGAAGATGGAGATCTTCACGCATCATAATCATGACAATAACGAAAACTAAAAAATAACATTCCTCAAAGCATTGGAGCTCAAGTAACAAAAACTTACTGAAAGAATACAATGAATGTTTTTGTTTTGATACTTCATCAACTATTTGACATACTAATTTTCATATGTACATCCATAACACCAGTAACCATATTATGGGTACTCAGGAGCATTTTTTGCTTTGAACAAAAGTTACATTTCTGGGAAGTCTTTAACTTTTTCGGTTAGGTGAAATATGACTTTGAAAACCATGTTTTGCGAAATAAGTAACTTGAAACTAAGTTGACTTATTTTTAAGCACGGCTAAAAATGCGTTAATATTAAATATAACTTTAGTAGTAGCAAAATTCTGATTTTTTCAAGCATGAATTCGAGATGATGTCATAACCAATTGGCATGTATCACATAGATAAATCCATTGAACTAAATATAAAAGTTCCACTACAATCTATGAGTTGACTTCAATTAGAACTCACTTCATCATAAAATTGGACCAGCTGACGCATTTAAAAAAAATAAATCTGTCCACCCATTGCTCAAAAGGGTTACATCTAACACCTAGACCGCTTTCATCAAAAGAACCAAAAACGAGACACACATTCGTAATTGAACTCCTAAAAGATTAAGAGAAAAAGAAATAAATCTATCTGGCTACACGGTTTGATAAACCTTCTGATCTTTTGGGAATTCCTAAAATCTGCAAACACCATGAATGTAAGCAGCATTAGATCTAATATATACTCCTGTTTTTCTTGTTATTTTTTACTTTGCAGTATCTTCATCCTTGATCTTCTCATTTTCTTATCAATTATTTAAACCACCCAACTAAAAAAAAAAAGCCTCTTCTAAAGCCCTTTTGAGATAACTAATTACCTATAACACACATTTACGCATACTCAAGGGGAAACAACCAATGTAACAATTTGACAAATCCTCATACATTCAAGAGGAAGCTGCATCACACACAAACCATCCTCCACAACATTTTTTAGTCCACAGCAACCTTCAAAGAAAATTTCAAGCTTCATCTATTTCCCCCACAGAAACCATTCTGTCTACCCAGGTAATTCTACTAATTACATATAATATGCACCACCCGAGCTCCTTTGTGCGCTGAAGCTTCTCAAAACTAGTAGAAAACATTATTATAGCTAAATCTAATTCGCGCTTGAAGAGCAAGATGAAGATTTTATTAGAATATCTCACAGTCTTAACAGAAACTTGGAGATACTTCTGACTGTGTTCAGAAGCTATTAGCCGATTAGAACATAAGAACTGATATACCACTACACGTATAACCAATATCAAACAATTCAAAAGCTATGCAACAAACAAAAAACACATACACGTGCACCCGCTATAACCAACTAAAATTTGATTAAGTAGAAGAAATGAGTTTATAATATTACCCCAACGTTGTTGGTCTCCCAGAGCCTATGAACCCCATAGTCCACCGCCTGCAGCACCAACATAGAATATATATCAAAATAAAGAACCCGCACAGAGGAACCCGTAGCACTGCACATTATGTATCACAGTCACGAATTTCTTGACCCGACCTCTTAACATATTAGATCCATTTTTCCCCGAAATTAATGGAACAATAGAAAATCGTTCAATATTATTCAAATCCAAAAAACAAAAATATACAAGATGAAAAGATATGTTCAACGATACTAACGCGTTCACCAAAGAAGGCGCCTACGACGACGAAGGTGACATAGACGGAGGTGCGGCGCATAAAGACTCTGTAGAGACCTTCCCAAACGCCACCTCCGCTTCTTCTAGCTACCGGTTCCATTTGAGATTTTGTTTTTCTTTGAATTTTTTACTCTCGATCTCTTGTGGTTTGCGTGGAGAAAATCGAGAAATTGGAGATTTGGGAGTAATGAAGTTTCATTGAACCGGACCGGAGGCTCAACTGTTACTAGTAAAACCGGGGTAATATTCGCACATCTTTGGTTCTAATAAGTAATTACTACACTTGGCCCCGTCTAATTTGGATTAAAATTTAATTAAAATTTTAAATAGAAATCAATAATTAATTTTAATATCACGATATTTTAATCACATATTTCATCAACTTTTATCAAATTTTATTTTAATCTCTACCAAATAAGAACTTATGTGTTTTGTTGCAAATTTTTGAGATAAATTCTTGCATGGTCCATTGTTTGCAGTATGAAAATCAGCATTAATCTATTTACTTTTCCACCATAATATTGATTATAGGAAATTAGGGATTACACAATTTCGTGTCTCTAACTCGCACGCATTGTCTCGCCCTGAATGAGAAAAAAAATCCCGAATGGTAAACAGGGCATGGATGAAAATGGGAACATGGTCCCCTTCGTGAATATTTTTTATTTTACTTTATTTTTTATGTTTTAATTAAATAATAATTAAACAGAATGGTAAATGAAGATATTATAATATCCGCCTCCTTACCATCCGTACTTGATGCTTGTAAAAGAATTTGATAGTTGTCATTGCTTGTGTGAAAACTAGACATGATGGACATTGTTATCTTGAACCACGTAAATTGGATCAGAACTGACCTAATTTGCAGGTTTGGTTCGATGTTAGGAAAAAATGGCGTGGTTGTTGCTCTTGAAAATCTAGAATCAAACAATTTTGATATGGTTCTCAATTCTAGCCATAGAACTGAATTTTGATATGTTGCAAAATTATTATTTCTTAAATCACTTAATTAAAACATAATGTATATGAATTTACATGTTTAGAATAATCAATACTTTTTGTCATCTGAAACAAAAGGTGTGAACATAACATTACGTTCACTTCACAATTTACAATGATTCGGTGTTGTACCCTTTTACAACCTCTCACAAGGAGGTGGGGCATGTGATTATTTTAATCGCAGGCCCCACCCTCTTGTGAAAGATTGTAATAATGTTGTAAACCAAAATGTTGTACAAACAGATTTATTGAAAGCCCCAATGATTTTATACTTATAATTATTAGCCCATTTTTGGTGGAGATTAAAATTAGATTTTGATAAAAGTTGATGAAATGTGTAATTGAAAAATTGTGAAACCTATAAAATGTGTGATTAAAATTAGTTGTTGACTTTAACTTAGATTAAAATTTGAATTTCAATTGCTATCAAACGGGGATTAATAAGAACCAGTTTTGATACCGTTCTTGAGAGAATTGAATCGAGTTGAACTGTCAATTGCCCACATCTAGTAGAAACAACGCTTTCCACAAGAATTTCAAAATGAAATTAATATATCCTAAACTCATCAGGCTTTTTCAAAAAAATTGAAAATAAAAAACTCATTTTATGAAAAAACAAACAAATAAAATCATGATTAGAGATGGGGGAAAGAAAAAAAAAAAGAGTTATGATGCTAATAATTAACTCCTTTTCATATTATGAATTCTTTTAAAAGAAAGCAAAGGAAAGAAAAAAAAATAATCTGAATGTTAACCAAGCATCATTTTTGTTAATTTTCCTTCAGAACTTTAACTAGCNTTTTCATATTATGAATTCTCTTAAAAGAAAGAAAAATAAATAATCTGAATGTTAACCAAGCATCATTTTTGATAATTTTCCTTCAGAACTTTAACTAGCTAGAGAAAACTTGCTGCAAAACCCTAAAGGCCAAAATATCCAAGTTATATCCATTTTGTTCAGATCCAAAGAGATTTTTTCAGTTCAAATAATGGAAATATCACAGATTGAATACCAGGAAATATCAGTGAAGGCTACCTTAATCTGCATAGATTCATCTGATCACTCCATGATTAAACGGACTTAGAAGTTAACACTCTCAACAAATAATCTAAAGGAGAAAAAGTTCGCTGCCAAGACTGCTAACAGCTTATTTATATATGAAGATTCATACTCTTCAACTTTTAACACCTACAACCTTTCTTGAGGCTCCTTCGAGCCTCAGCAACTAGGGCTTCTCGAGCTGAAACAGCTCCATTTGGGGCTAAAAGTGCATCAAATGAAGAATAATCCACCCATTCCTTGAGAAAACCCTCCTGACCCCATCTCTCTGGTATTAACATTTTCCCAGCCACTTCATTCCAGTGCCTCTTCAGTTTTTCTCTCCCAGAATCAACTGCATTTGCTATTGATGGATCTGTTACTAACTTCTCTTTATGGGGTGCGGTTTTAGAAGATTTCACATACTGATTATATGGAAATTGGAGTGAAGAATTTCCTTCAATATGGGATTGGGTTGTTTCTGAAGAATTATGAACTGGGATTAGTTTGGAACTTGAGTTTGTGGTGGAGGATGCTTCCATTTTCGTGCTGCAATATATTATGAACGCTGATGACTTCTTTAAAGACTTGGAGTTTAGCATTATTCTTATAAGACTTTATATAGGAATAGATGCAAGTGAACGGATTCAATGTGTGGTAGAAATTTCACACTACGTGTCAAAGCTCAAGTTAAAGCGCACACTGTCTTGCTATCTCGCATTAAAAAACCAGTCGTTGTTCTTCTCTTTGGTTGGTTTGCAAATTTTGCACGTGTCACTATTCTTGAATTTGAGTTAAATATTCGACGAGTCGACGAAAATTTGATACAATCCATCATACAAGTTGTAAATTTCAAAACAATTTACACTTAAGTAATTCAATTTGAACTTCAAATATATAGTGCATGGTTCTTGTAGAAGCGTACAAGACTGGAAAAAAAAAAAAAAAAAACATGAATACAAAAGTGTGGCTAAACTAAAACTACGTGCTTCCCTCCTTAAAAGTGAAGAGAGTGGCCAATGAGGTAGGACAAATGTCAAGTGTAGACCATAAATAAAGAGAATTTAGTTAAAAGCAGCAAAGATGTGGACATGTATCGGTAGAAATCAGATATTTTGGCATTTGATGACGTTTCTTGGTTATTGTCCTTAGAAAATAATGAACAACTTTTGGCCATATATATAAGGGATAATTGTAGCGGAAGCCCCAAATCTTTCAAATAGTGGAAAACTTTCCTTTAACCTTTCAATCGTTGTAACCGTCACTCCAAATATTTCAAATCGTAACAGCTGTGACCCCAATGGACGGTTTCCATCCAATTTATCATTAATTGATCCAAAAAATTAATTTTGACCACCTTTAACCAATTTTAAAAGGGCAAAACAATAATTTAATATTTTTCTCATTAAAAAATTAAATCGAAAAGCCAAAAAAAAAGAGGGAAAAACTATCTTCTTCATCAACCCCCAACCCCCTCAACCCAAAACTAGAAATTTGTTACCGACCGCTATCGCCATCTCCATCAACCATCGCCACCAATTTGTTCTTAAGAACAAATTGGTCAGTCTAATCTTATTGTTTCCCAAGTAATTTTGAGAATGAACCCCTACGAAGCTGCTCCTCGAGAGGGAAGTAAGAAGTCCAATGATTCACTTATCAACTGTGTTCCTAATGAAACTAATTCATCTGAGGAAACTGACAAAAATGGGTTATTAAGTAATGGTAGGAATGGAGAATTAGAGAAGTAAGGAGGATGTGGAATGGTTTTCCAATTTAGCAATCAGGCATCCCCATTGCAATCTTCTGATTGGAAAGACAAATTTACCAATTTTGAAGAACTAGATATGATCAACTTTTGGAATTGTCACCGGGCGGCTCTCCTTCCTTTGGTGATGCCAAAGACGCAAATGTTTGCACTGATGATATAGGAAGTAGAAATGGGGTAAGATTCAAACCCTCATTTCATTTGATATTATAATTGAAAGCAAAAAAATGACTCGACTTGTTACATCACGCAACCATCGCCATCTCAATCAACCAGGAGAACAAATTAGTAGGGGTTGGGGTTGATGAAGAAGATAATTTTTCCTTTTTATTTTTTTTTCTTTCTTTTTTGTTTCTGATTTAAGTTTTAAATTATTTTATGGGAAAAATATTAAATTACTAGTTTGCCCTTTTAGAATTGATTAAAATGTGGTCAAAACTAATTTTTTTGGTCAACTAACGATAGATTAGATGGAAATCGTCCATTGGGATCTCAACTGTTACGTTTGAAAGATTTGAAGTGTTGACTGCAACGATTGAAAAGTTAGGCAAAAGTCTATCACTGTTTGAAAAGTTTGGGGCCTACGTTGCAAATATCCCTATATATATATATATATAGAGGATGTTTGATAGAGATTAAAATCAGATTAAAATTGAAAATATAGCCGTTATTGTTGACTTTTATTAGACGGGTGAGACCCAATAACGGCCATATTTTCAATTTTAATTGGATTTTAAGCCGTACTAAGCCGTTATTTTTGACTTTTATTAGACGGGTGGGACCCAATAACGGCCATATTTTCAATTTTAATTGAATTTTAAGCCGTACCAAACAGGCTCATAATATCTTCAAGAGACTATATAAATACAAAATAGTTTCCGTTTTTAAATAATTAATGCTAAAAATAAGATTCAAGAAACTCTCTATTTTAGTTTTTAAAAATAAAGAGTGTATCAGACTCTACAAATTTAGAGAGTAAAATTCACTCTTTATTTTTAATTTACGATTATTGCATTTATTAAACTACAAATTTCAATACTCTATATTTGAGTTATTCAAACCACATTTGAACATATTAGTCAACGTTGAACGTGTGTTGCACGTTGTTGACGAGCTGAGCTCTGAGGTCATTAAGATCGGATTAAATACATGCAATAAAAGATGAGTTGGGTTATCCAATAATAGTTGAGCTTAGGTCGGATTATTGCGCGTGACAAGGGCATGATAATGTGAGTTCGGCGGTATGAGGTCAGTTCGGATGAATAACGTATCTAAGAGGCGAAATTGCAGGTGACCAGACAAGAAATTAATGAAGAATGTACTTTCTCTCCTATAAAAGAATAGAAAACGACTTTGGCAAGGGGGGATCTTCTTGTAATATCCATTTTTCAAGGGCCTTCTAGAAACATAAAGAGGAACGGTCCAATTACTTGTAATTTTGATATTAACAATGAATCAAAGTCGTATTATCCTTTGAAATTGGCTTGAATTTCGTTCATATAATTTTCAACGTCAACAGTTTGGAGCTAGAAGGAGGGCGCCCGAAACTTAAAAAGGGCATCCCCATCCCTTTTGAAATCAACCAAAAATATGGATGAACTTTCAACTTCTGAAAACCAGTCCCACACGCGCCCTCTTGAGGATATGTTATAAATTTATTTTCAACTCCTTGAGGATCCATTTACTATTATTATAAGATCCACACGCGCCCTCCTTGAGGATCCATTTACTATCTAATATTATAAATTTCTCTATTATAATATGTTATTTATAAATCGAGAGTCTCTTGGAGATATTCTAAAAAGATGACGGCAAAATGGAAAATTTATGTTAAGAGTGATCTTCTCTGAAATTTTTGAAAATTGAAATGGAGTCTATGTTGTTATTGTTAAAATCGAATAACAATTTTATCATTTCTTTTTTGAAGTTATATGTGTATTTATTTAATAAAATTTTAATCATTTATTTTTTGAGGATATATGTGAATTTATTTAATAAAACTTCTCTTCCACAACATAGATTTCTATATATGAATAGATCAGATAAAATAAGATGCAGTTTAATTATGATAGAAAAAGATCATTAGCTAAACATATTCTCTATCTTTAGCCCTTGTTTGAGCTTCATTATTTGGAAAAAAAAAACTTGGAATATTTTTTTTAGAGAATGTGTGTTTAAAAATCAAAGAGAATTTTTGGATTTATATGTAATATTATTTTATTAATAGAATGAATGATTGAAAATTAATAACTACATCAATAAAAATGTCAAACCATGGATGCATGAACCATGATTGAAAATTTTAATAACTATTTGTAATTGGATATTGGAAAAACACACAATTCCTAATGAGTTGGGAGACCTATTCAAAAAAATTAAATTCTCGAGTCACATATCAACTAGTGCAAATTTGGAATAAGTTTATGAAAGTTGACTGTCTGCCCATTCGACAAGGCATTTTTAAGTCCAAAAATGTTTATGAGATTAAGACGTTGTTTTTAAACATGTCTGAATAATTTTTTTAAAGTGTTTTGTCTGATTAAAAGAGATTTTTAAAGTGTTTTGTCTGATTAAAAGAGATTTCATAAAACTCTTTTACAAGAAGTAAAAGTCTTACCAAACGAGCCATGTATTTAGAGTCTGTTTGGTAATAATTAAAATTGAAAATATGATCGTTATTGGGTCCCACCCGTTTTATAAAAGTCAACAATAACGACTAATTTTTCAATTTTAATCTCTACCAAACAAGCTCTTAAGCTCATATTTGACAATTATTATTTCAAAACTCTTTAATTCTCATACTCATTTCAACTACACAATAAAATATTTTACACGTAAACCCAATAATTTTTCGATTTTTAACCACACATTCTCCAAAGAACTAACTATTCAAAACCCCATTTTTTCAAAATGACGGCAGTCAAACAAAGACTGATTACCTCAAAAAAAACAAAGAGTTTAATTGTCAAGAAAGATATTATGCATTGATAAGATCAGTGATTCCAAAAATAAAGAATGATTAGAAATTTATAACAATATCCTTTCTTCGATGCAAAAGTTTTTGGGACTGAGCCATCAGTAATATGGGCATTTTGTCACTACTTCGTTCAATCCGACATAGATTATGGTTTAATTTTGTAGCTTTTGAGCGTTCAAGAAATTCTTTTTTTATGCCAGAAGATAAGCCTTTTGCCCATCACTTAAGAGTGGGTTTCTCTTTACCAGAATTTGCAATATTTTCTCATTACTTGACATGTTCGATACGATGAAGTGCATAGAATTAGTGTTTCCAGGCCTAATTGAATTAATTCCTTAGTTTTTGTGATATACTCGTTTAACTTCTTTCTTCTCAAGTGTTTTAATTTTCGTTATTACGTCCCTTCAAGTCCCATAGCTTCTTCTCAAGAAAAAAAAATTGTTCATAGAGTTCCACTTTGACTACTATCAGTCCACATGCCATAGTCCATTGTCCTTTCTTGCGACTAAAAAAATTTGAGAAGAAGACTCCTCAACATAGATTCTTCGCTTGATGCCGTTGAAATTCTCTATTCGTAGAGTCTGATATCTAAAAATAATTGATTTCATCCAAAATGAATTTCTTCTCACTTTATATTTTATTTTATCTTTATAGTTTAAATCCTCAATATGAAATTAATCAAAAAAAAAAAAAAATGATTTGAAGCTTTAATTGGACTCAAAGATGGCGATGGATGACTTTGGTGCTCAATTGGACATTTTGGATAGTTTGTTGGAAGATTTCATTAATTTCGAGGATCAAATTGAAAATCTTGTAAATCTTGAGGACAAAATGGATGAACTCAAATTGTTGGATTTACTTGGGAGAAATCAAAAGATGGAACATGGTGCAAATTCGAAAAAATCGCTAGCCGATTCAGGCCGGGATTTTATGTTTTTTCAACTTCAAGGATATTTTGGTTAATTCCAGGGCACAATTTCAAGACCCTTTGGATTATAGGCTTAAACCTGGTCAAATAGAGGGGATTCCACGCAATGTAAAATCATTGAAGGGGATTCCCATACCATTAAACATCAATTCTTGGTAGTTGTCATTTGAGCAACAATAATATTAAATCGACAAATAAATAATAACATAAATTTAATTATAAGTTGTTAGACATTGTGTCTATGTCCACATGAGCAAATCGGCTACAATTTTTATTATGTATGAATAACAAGGTTACATCATCTATATATACTAACCCTAACTAATTTAGTCTATACAAGACTTTAAAACTCGTACAAAATTAAAGGGAAAAATACAAAAATACCCATATATTGTACCGCAGGGGAGCGCTGCACTACGCTCCAACATCGGCCTATTTATTTTAGTAAACATGTATTTCACTCTATATGAACTACATATTACAACAATAGTAGTAAAATTATAACAAATCCTTAGGAGACTCGGGTGATTTTTGAAGAGAAATAATGTGCCATCTATAATTATTGAAGAGATTCAAGATTAAAGTTGAATCCATATTTTCTTTATTATCTAGGTTATTTATTCATTATTTATCTTGTATTGATCAAAACATGATAAACTAAACTTTCCTTCGTTAGGTTTTTTATGAAACCACATTCATTATTTAATTCAATAAATTGTTTGTTTATTATTAAATTCTTGTGATTGTGGTTGCATGTTATTATTTTTTATTGACATCCTATTAGTTTGGCCAATTTTAGAATTGCGTTTTGGAATTTGGGATTATATCGAGAGATAAATCACACTTTGGCTTAAATAACAAACCAACATTTGGTCCTATGCAAGATAGAGATCTACGTCAAATGCATCTTTTTTTTTTTTTTTCTCCTTAACTTAGGAATCCGTAGTCGCTATCCGTGAATGCGCACTTGGTAAACCTAACTCCATGTGTAGTAGTCCACAAACGACACAGGAGAGATAAATCGCTTTGGGCAAGTCCGGTACAACGAGCTCGACCGATGAAGTGTCGGCAGGGAATTCGAACTCGTGACCTTCGATCTCCACGTTCACCTGCTCCACCAACTCGACCACCTTCAAAGGAGTTTATGTCAAATGCATCTTAATTGGCTTTGTCCATGATTTTTAATTAATTAATTGATTTTGTCACATTGAATTTTCCTAATAAAGTTTTAAAAAGACATCATTTCATTTGACTACTCCAAATTTTTTGTATTCTTTTTCCCTTCATTGATATTTTGTCACTTTTGATTTTTACCAAATATGGTTTTTAACAAGGCAATTGTTATGTAAGTAGTTATGTAAATTAATTACTATTAATAAATGATCCTTGCATAAATGCAATCCTAATTATAAAAAAGAAAGGTTGTACCCCAACTTTGAGGGTCTCCACCTGTCCTGCCCTGAGCTTTGGTGAATGAGGTAAATCGCAGGTTATGCCTCCAAGAATATAGGGTGGAAGGTTGCTTGTATACTTACACTTATCCAATGGCCAAATCTATATTTTAGGATTCGAACCTTTAACGCGATAGCCTCAAGCAAAGTTGGAGTTTTTCCACATTCCCCTTTTACCACTTGGAGATGTGCCTTGGGGGCAATGCAATCCTAATTGTAACCTATACATATTGAGGTTTTTCATAAAATATAAACAAGAGTTTTGATTCTCTCTATTTTTAACAAACTAGTCAAAAAGCCCGTGCAATGCACGGGTTGTGATACTTTTGAAAGTTATGTTAGTGTCGAAATTAATGGGTAGGTTAAACTATTTAGATTGGAAGGTATTTTGGCTCTAATACATATTTCCAATTTGTTGCTGCCTTGTTAAAAAGATAATGAAAAGATAATGAAATTCAATCTAACCTTCTTTTTTCTACCTATTGAAGTAAGACATTATGTCTCATTCATCTTGTGCTCATAGAATTTCCAATTACATGTATCAGTTGCACCAGTATTTAATTTCTTTACAAAGACCCTATGCAAAATGTATGTAGTCATGACTAATTAATTAATAATGATACATTGTAGAATTTAAGACAAATCAAGGGTCTCTATAAGTATTAAACTCACAACACAACGAAAACTTCCATCATAGAGGCAAAAAGAATGACAAACGATCGCCTAACTTCATATATTTCGTCGAATACCTTTTCAGCATATTCTAATGATACCATACATTAAATCAAGTTTTAAAAAAATCAAAATAATTCACTTCATGGAAGATGTTTGTCTACCAGTACTGCATGATGTAGGAGAATTCTTCTGAAAATCATTGAGTTCCTTCAATATCCATTTTTGACGCCATAAGTTTACCATTTTTAACAGTAAAAATTGAAGAAAAATGAAATTGAGATAAATTGGTGTAAGTATGGGGATTGATGGTGGGTAGAAAAGAAAAATTAACGATTATGATTTACGTTTAATAATTTAAGATAAAAATTGAAGAAAAATAAAATTGAGAGAAATTAGTGTGAGTATAGGGGTTGAGGGTGGGTAAAAAAGAAAAATTAACGATTATGATTTTACGTTTAATAATTTAAAATAATTTGTATATTTAAATTTAATCGACAATATATTTATCATTATCATATTTTAAGTTTTTTTTTAAAAAAAAATTAAATCGATCCAAATGGATATTCATATCGTGAAATATCGAAACAAACGTTGTAGAAAAAATAAAGTTCGAAAAAAGGGTATTAGAATGGAGTTGAGATTGAAAATAAACATAAACAATCAAGACTTTATATTTCACAATTAATGTAAAAATATTTTTGATATTTGAAAGTTATCGACCATATATTTATGATGATCGTACTTCAAGATTTTTAACAAATTTTAAATCGCTTAAAACGCATATTTGCAACTTAAAATGTTGAATTAAACGCTAAAAAATCGGCTTAATTTAAGCTAAAAACTGAAGAAAAATTAAATTGAGAGAAATTGATGTGAGTATGGGGGTTGAGGGTGGGTAGAAAAGAAAAATTAACGATTATAATTTTACGTTTAATAATTTAAGACAATTTTTATATTTAAACTTAATCGACAATATATTTATTATTATCATATTGTAAGTTTTTGTAAAAAAATTTAAATCAATCCAAATGGATATTCATATCGTGAAATATCGAATCAAATGTTGTAGGAAAAATAAAGTTCAAAAAAAGAACATTGGAATGTGNAAATTAACGATTATGATTTTACGTTTAATAATTTAAAATATTTTTTATATTTAAACTTAAACGAAAATATATACGTTGTAAGTTTTTTTAAAAAAAATTTAAATCGATCCAAATGAATATTCATATCGCGAAATATCAAATTAAACGTTGTATGAAAAATAAAGTTCGAAAAAAGGACATTGAAATGATGTTGGGATTGAAAATAAATAAAAACAATCACGACTTTACGTTTCATAATTAATGTAAAATTATTTTTTATATTTAAAATTTATCGATCATATATTTATTATGGTCGCACTTCAATATTTTCAACAAATTTTAAATCGGTTAAAACGAATATTTGTAACCTAAAATATTGAAAAAAAAAAAAGCTGCTTAACCGAGCCGAGCCGAGCCATAAAGCCATTCGGCTTGGCTCGGCTCGAGATATGGCTTATGAACAGTAAATCCACTCTTTTATATTAGTTATAGATATAGATATAGATATGGATATTTATTTCACAATCTAGATTTCTATATAATACGTTGATAAGATAAATAAGATGTAGTTTTAAGAAATTAATATCTTTAGCTGAACATATTGTCAAACCATCAATGCATGAACCATTGCTACAAATTTCAATTATTAATTTGTAATTGGACATTAAGAAAACAAAATTTCCATCCTATTGACTTGGGATATATACCTATTCAAGATATTTGAATTCTTGATTAATCACTCATCAAGAAGCATCAATTTGGAATAAATTTCTGAAAGTTGACTATAATAATTAAAGAAAGGAGTTTAATTGTCAAGAAAGCTATAATAAGCATTGATGAAATTAATTATTCCAAAATGAACAAATTGCATACAAAAGGATTAGATATTGAGAACAATATCCTCTCTTTGGTGTACAAGTTTTTAGACTGAGCCATCTAAAATATGGACATTTTGCAACTACTTTCTTCAATTCAATATAGATTATGATTTACTTCTTTCTTTAACTTTTGATAAGCCTCTTGCCCATCACTTGAGAGATCTTCTCTACACCAACTTTTGCGATCTTTTCTCACTACTCAATGTTCGATCACATAAGTTGGACAATAACAACACAAATATGTTATCAGAGGCACCCGTTTACCAAAAAAAAATCCACTAACTCTCATATTTCTAAGATTGAGTATTACATTCATCCCGTGACCACTGTTTGAGTCGTATCTGCATATAAAATTAGGTTGATATACCTAAAATGTCCTCATGAAGATGAGTTTTTCTAATATTAATTTCAATTTAATTTCTTCATTTTAATAATATGTTAACATTTTAAAGAATTTTTGCATGCAACTTTTTTTTTTTTTTGAATATGCATACAAATAGAAATTTCAACTAAGAATTAGATGAAGAATTCGGTATTATAAATGAATTAAAATTGAATTATATATAATTTAAATGTTAACAACTGCAAACTTTTTAATAAAAAATTTCATATTTAGAAATTCATAAACTATAATAAGATGTTAAATATAAGTACTTACCTTTTATTATTATACACCCTTAAATTTTATTATTAAATAAGGACTATATTATATAATAGAATGTTATGTCATAATATCCCCATTGGTCATTTTCTACAATTTATAACAACTTCGTTACAAAATTTTCACGGCAATCAATATCTATTCTCGTTTCAATTTTATTTATTTATTTTTTCTTTTTTTTTTCTTTCACAAGACTGCTAGTTGAATAATATGTTAACACGTTATGTAAAAAGAAAAAGAAAGAAAATACACATTTTTTGTTTTATTTGTTTTGTACCCAATAAAATGGCACTTAAAAATTAAAACTGTCTTTGTTCCGTAATTAACCACCAATGGACCACTAAGTTTGATATTATCCTAATTTAAATCGATCACATTAGCGATGGTAAAAAAATCCGTCCAGCCCCAATGGGTTGGTGGGGCGGGGCGGGGAGGAGGTGCCCCGCCACGAAGTGCCTCGAACCCACCCGTGAAGAATAAAAAATAATAATTAATTACAAATTTTTAAAAAAATAGTTAACTAAAATTTTTTGAAAATAAAATAAATGGGATAGGAAATGAGGCAAATCTAAGGTGGGGTGGGGCGCGGGACGGAGTGAGGGAGTGGTGGGGCGGGGCGAGGGTGCCCCGCCCCGAACCCGTCCCATTACCATATCTAGATCACATCCCCTCGCCCCGCTCCGAATCCGTCCCATTACCATCTCTAGATCACATCAATAACTAAAAATAATAATAGTATTCTCTTCTCATAGTTCAGACAAGTGAGTTCGATATTCTTTATGATAATTTTGCTAGATAACAATCTCTGATGAAATTGTTTTTAGTAATAGAAAATTTTATTTATTTTTTCCTTCCCAAGGGCATTTTTGTTAACTTCAACATTCTTTTAGATGATATATGCTTTAAAAAGTGGCAAGGGGCGACTGTGATATTCAAAACTAAAAATAAGGAGGCTGATCTGATTTTTAAAATGTGAGCAATGTTGTATTTGATATTGTGAGTGTATGTAATATTGTCTAATTGATTTGTGAGGAAAAAATGTATTATCTACATTTGTGTTATGACTCGTTACTAGGTACTGTCACGTGGCCATCTTAACTAGGCTATGTGCCACTTGCTACATTATCCGAGACCCGTGTACATCCGAGACCCGTGTAGTTTCGAAACCCTTATGTTGAGGCTCCGATGCTCTGTTGTTATCCGAGGCCCATGTACACTTGAGGCTATGTTGTTATCCGAGACACATGTACATCCGAAGCCCTTATGCTGAGGCTCTGAAGCTCTGTTGTTATCCGAGTCCCATGTACATCCGAGGTTATATTATCCGAGACCCGTGTACATCTGAGTCCCTTGTAGTTTCGAAGCCCTTATGCTGAGGCTATGTGTTATCTGAGGCACCTTCCTGGATCCGAGGCCCAAGCTCCTCAGCTAGTGACGACCCACGTGCAAGGATTGAGTTCATGATAAAGATCTTATTTGAATGATTAATGTGACCCTTGTATAAAGTGTATTTATATCTTGTATTGTCAATAGGATGTAAGAACATTAAGTGTTTTGAAAAGTTAGGAAGGTTAACTTGAGGGCTAGGACTTGATGCTTCGATCGAGGAGATGAGGTCACATGTAATTTGATCCAAGGGTCATGATTCCATTTGTAACACCATAAATACCCCACCGTGTAACAATTGAAGGCTAACAAAACTTTAAATACTCAAAGCAATACATCTTGTTCTCTCAAATATATTACTATAAATCTTGTTCTTAAAGATTGGTTATTCTTATACAATCTTGTCTCGAAAACCTTGTCGGAACCCAAATAGAAACGTTTCGTGTCGTTAAGCTCTTCCCATGTTCAAACTTTGGAGCGATCGTGACCGTTGATCGACATTAACGTGTTGAATTTAGCTTACGTATGCACGAGTGGACCCGACATTTGTTGAATTCATTTTCTGAGGTCAACATATTGGTGACATCTGTGGTATCACACTATAACTACGAGCAACCCCGTGGAAAAAGCTTTTTAAGAAAATAGTTTGGGTATCCCTCCTTGAAAAATGATTTGTTCTTGAAAAGGGAAAAAGAGGAAGCCCCAGAAATTTGAGAAATTCTAAGGTTTTTGAGCTTAAAAGGAGATGAGTTCGGATGGAGACGTCCCTCCCAGGCGCGTGAGGGAAAGTGATGATGAAGTTCTTGTTACCGTCGTCCCAGCAGGTCGGCGTCGACCCCACCACCATCATAGACGAAGTGGGAGAAGAATGGCGGCCCAGCTTACAAGGAAAATGACAACTATGACAGCCAACATGAGGAGTATTACCAACCAAAATCTAGCCATGCAGGAATTATTGATGCAAATGCAAGGCCATAGAGGACATCCAATCCCTTCCTTTGCCCCTCAGGAGTAATACCAACAGGAAGAAGAGGTGCAAAGCCATAGAGCTCGTCCTCTTGGCATGCTAGAGAAGCTATCCCCTTTGAGAGGGAAGTAGGAGTTGATGTCTCTTCAAACTACACCGAGGCCCCATTAGGACAACTTTCCTCCAGAATATGAAACATAGACCTCAGAGGTCCACCAGCGTATTTTATCAGCTAAGCCCAGCAGAACCAAGGCATAGGCTGCAACATGAAATGCCAATGCCTCGAAATAGACCCCAGTCCCCACCTCCTGAGACTTAGCAACCGGAGGAAAGGCAAGAATATGCCCCCGGTTGTGCCGCCTCGACATGAACGACGAAGGAGGGATGATGAGGCGGGAAACAGGTAGGACCTTCTGCACCACCACCAAGGTATAAGGTTGATGCAAATCATGATTCCAATGGCCTCCAGAGATCTTGTGACTTGGATGATGATGATGATGACAACCCACCATTTTCACAAGAACTGAGGAATTCTCATGCGTCGAGCCACTATGTGATGCATAAGATACCAAAGTATGATAGAAGAGGCGACCCAACCAAGCATTTGAATAGCTACAAGATGCACATGAGCTTGAGAGGCGCCATCCTAGTTGTGAAATGCAGAGTTTTCCACTTGACTCTTAGTGGAGCGGCTGAGATTTGGTACAACATGCTACCACCAGGAGCATTAGGAGCTGGCCGAATTCAAGAACACATTCCTGAAGAGGTTTGCAGTAAGTAAGGAAGGAGAGTCCCCTATCCAGCGCATCCAGGACATGAGACAACAACCTGAAAAATCTTTGAAAAGCTTCTTGTCTCGTTTTACCGATGAGATGACATATTGTGTTCAAGTTACTGACCATGAGGCCCTGTATGCGAGGATGCCTAAACATTAACACCCTATTTTGGAGAGATATTCAAAATCAGGACCCACTACTTATAATGTGTTGCTAGAAATGATGAGGCGGGATATTATCAACGAAGAGTTGATTGATCACAGAAATAGGGCCAGCAGAGGTCTCCAGCCTAAAAAAGGCAACGAAGGAGATGACCCACCTCCCATTAGATGGATTATCAATGGAATCAATTTGGCAATGAGATTGCCCCCAGCTCAGGCTAAGCACTTGCCACATCGACCTTGAATGTTGTACCCACGTTGGCTTATGAGGATGTACCAGCAACAAACCCTTAATCAATTGAGCCTACTCAGCAAGCCCCTCGTATAGGATGAGAGCGAGGCTCGTGATGTAGAGGTAGGCTGAACCCCCTCGAATACTGCAATTTCATCATTCCTACAGCCATGACACGACAAACTATAGAGACATTGTCCAGCATCCTAGGTGGGCAGTCCCCGAAATGATCAATGGAACAACTCATGGCAGAGAGATAGGCCCTCACCTAGGCGTGACCAGCCACATAGGCGTGATGAGGCCACCCCCCACCATCGGGATGTATCTCCCCGACGGAGGAGAGACCATGAAGAGGATAGAGCGAGAGGTGGACAACAATAGCGGAGAGGCCATCAGGCCAGCGCGGATGATGCTCCCATCTACGAGATTGACACAATCTTTGGAGGGTCATATTAGTGGAGAGACGAGGAAGTCCCAAAGGAACTATACTGGAGAATTTAAAGGCCACCCCACTAACCAATTATATAGTGGACGGCAGTTCCCAAAGGAATTAGGCACCATCCATTGTGTTCATCTAGGAAGATGAAGGAGTTCACTTTTCCCATTGAGATGCCCTTGTAGCCCAAAACGGGCTAAAATGGATGCTAGTGGACAATGGTAGCTCTGTCAACATCCTTTTTGGAGCCACTTTTTGACAAAATGATTGTTGACCACGAAGTAACTCACATCGCAACCCCCATATGGCTTTACCGGAGATAGCATCATCCCATGGGGATAACAACCTTTACTGGAGAAATTGGATAAGCCTCCTATGACAAAGCTGAATGTCATGGGAGAAGCCTCTACATGGATGAACCATCCACCATGTGGGATAAATGTGGGCGTCTCGGAGAAGAGGATTGGATCTCAAAAGGGATTACCTCATGGCTCTCCGAGGCAGACATCACAAGCTTCCCATGACGAAGCTGAACATCATGGGAAAAGTTTCTGCATGGATGAACCATCCATCATTTGGGGAAGCGTGGGCGCCTCGGAGAAGGGGATCGGATCCCAAAGGGATTACCTCATGGGCTCTCCGAGGCAGACATCACAAGCCTCCTATGACGAAGCTGAACGTCATGGAAAAAGTCTTTATATGGATGAACCATCCATCATGTGGGGAAGCGTGGATGCCTCAGAGAAGGGGATTGGATCCCAAAGGGATTACCTCATTGGCTCTCCGATGCAGACATCACAAGCCTCCTATGATGAAGTTGAACGT
Source organism: Fraxinus sp. D2006-0159 (assembly GCA_903798375.1). Taxonomy (NCBI): domain Eukaryota; kingdom Viridiplantae; phylum Streptophyta; class Magnoliopsida; order Lamiales; family Oleaceae; genus Fraxinus; species Fraxinus sp. D2006-0159. The sequence continues at coordinate 20,284 of CAIGRQ010286966.1, forward strand.
TATAAGAGAAGCTTCTACATGGATGAACCATCCACCATGTGGGGAAGCGTAGGCATCTCGGAGAAGAGGATCAAATTCCAAAAGGGATTACCTCATTGGCTCTATGAGGCAGCATCATAAGCCTCCCACGATGAAGTTGAATGTCATGGGAAAAGTCTCTACATGGATGAACCATCCACCATGTGGGAAAGTGTGGGCTCCTCGAAAAAGAGAATAGGATCCCAAAAGGAATTACCTCATTGGCTCTCCGAGGTAGACATCACAAGCCTCCCATGACGAAGCTAAACGTCATGGGATAAGCCTTTACATGGATGAACAATCCACCATGTACTAAAGCATGAAAATGAGTCTCGGTAGTTCAACTATTATCTACCTTAACTTCAAATAACTTTAGCTACTCTCAAAGTGAATGAGCCGGCTGTTCAGCTATTATTTGCCTCTCCTTCAAATGACTTCAACTACTCTCAAAGTAAATGAGCTGAGGCAGTTCAGCTATTATCTGCTTCAACTCCCAAGCAAACTCAAGTACTCAACTCTTTTTCAATAGACAGCCTTAGCTCAAGTAAGCCAGACTTAAATTAACTATTAAATTTCATGCACAATATGAATATCTCTGTCTGGACTTGGGAGACTAGTACGTTGGACTACAAATTTAAAACTTTTTTAACTTCATTACCGAAGTCCACGCATGACATAAATAATCACACATGGACTTGGGGGACTATTGTTATAGCTCGTTATTAGGTACTGCCACGTAGCCATCTTAACTAGGCTGTGGTCCTCTTGCTACATTATCCGAGGTCCGTGTACATCTGAATCCCTTGTAGTTTCGAAACCCTTATGCTGAGGCTCTGATGCTCTGTTGTTATCCAAGGCCTGTGTAGTTTCGAAGACCTTATGCTGAGGCTCTGTTGTTATCCCATGTCCATGTTTATTCGTGGCTATATTATCCGAGGCCCATGTACATCGGAGTACTCCCTTGTAGTTTCGAAGCCCTGATGCTGAGGCTCTGTTGTTATCTGAGGCACCTTCCTGGATCCGACGCCCAAGTAACGATCCAAGTGCAAGGATTGCGTTCATGATGAAGATCTTATTTGAATGATTGATGTGACCATTGTATAAAGTGTATTTATATCTTGTATTGTCAATAGGATGTAAGAACATTAAGTGTTTTGAAAAGTTAGGAAGGTTAACTTGAGGGCTAGGACTTGATGCTTTGGTCGAGGAGATGGGGTCACGTGTAATTTGATCCAAAGGTCACAATTCCATTTGTAACACTATAAATACCTCCACCATGTAACAATTGAAGGCTAACGAAATTTTAAATACTCAAAGCAATACATTTTGTTCTCTCGAATATATTACTACAAATCTTGTTCTTAAAGATTGGTTATTCTTATACAATCTTGTCCCGGAAACGTTTTGTATCGTTGAGCTCCTCCCACGTTCAAACTTTGGAGAGATCTTGACCGTCGATCGACATTAATGTGTTGAATTTAGTTTACGTATGCACGAGTGAACTCGAGATCTATTAAGTTTATTTTTTGAGGTCAACAAATTGTAACCCATTTAACATATTTGCGTGTACTAAGAGGTAAGCTTTCTTTAATATACATTGTTTAGATACTATTATACACTTTAGCTCCTTTTAATTGAAAAATATATGAACCAGATTGTTGGACCCCATATATATAGCTTTGGATGTGATCTAGACCATTAATTTTTCAAGAGAAAAAACGCACTCAAACCATTCATTATAAACTAGTACATATTTCAAAGAATACTAGATCTCAGGAATCCCTTTGTCTCTATAAATCTTGCACATTTCCAACATGGAATAGATTCTGCTATACATTGATTCAAACTCAGATGCATGAATACCTATGTGACATTTGTTTATCTCTTACCAAATTAAACTATTCAAGGCCAATCATTAATTGTAGGAAGGAGAATAATTGGTAGAGAACATATTTAGGTAATACACAAAAACATAAAATATTTGCACATCTCCAGGCAAGAGATCATGGATCCCTCAACCATTATTGAGAAATTAAAGTTTAATTTCTTTACAAATTATAAACTTGAGACCACCCCGTGCCAAACTTTGTAGGGAAAAAGAATCTTGATGTGGCACGGCTATAGGTGATGACAAGGAATGGATGCTGACCCATCAACAAAGCAGGTAGTACCAAACAAATCCATATCAATGCCTAGATTAATAATACGCACAAGTGGGGTTTCTTATTGGTGGTTGTTTCATAGCGCAATAATAAATATATCTTTATAAAGCCTTGAGTTGTTGAATACTTGTTTACTCAAAAGTAAACTCAATCAAGAAAATCACCTTTAAAATCTTGAATCTTCATTTCATCTTTTAAGTAATGTTATTCATAGTCAACGACTGTAAGTAATCATCATACGTAACAACTTGTATTTTGATGCATTAGTGGATGACAAGCTAATAACAAGCTAATGACTTAAATAACAAATTGTCACATAGAATAACTACTGACGATCGCGACTATAAATAACATTATTCTTTTCATACTTCCAATTCTGGAGATCCTCACAAAAGAATAATATAACGTAGGCAGTTAAAGAGACGAAGATAGTGGAGTAGGAGGCACCGATCATAGTGGTTTTCTACCTATTTTTATGAACAAATTAATTTGTGCTAATTTGACATTCAATTTTGCTTGGTGTACATTAAGTTTGACATTATGGATGATATTGTGTGTGTTGATAAATTTTTATACATTAATTTTAACAACATTCTTTCCAATTAATGATCAGAAATTTTACACACAGGAGATATATGTTATCCAAGATGTCAACCATAAATATACAAGTAGCTTAATTGTTTGATGATATAGTTTTCTTTTAGTTTTTGGTTTGCAAACCCCACAAGGATAAGATTGTGTGTACCATTGAGAGAAAAAAACTGGAGACTCCAACTATGAGATGATATAACTTTAATTTGACAAGAAAGCTTTGATCTTTCTTGTTCTTTCTCAAGTCCCTCTCCCCACCAACTCCACCCCACCTTTCAAAGTATAGTTTTTGGACTAGAAAGTGGACTTTCTCTGCAGAACTACCCTTGTAAAAACTGATGTGAACAAGTAAAAAATATCCCAGCAAGCATTCTTCATATCATTCTTTTGGGCACTGCAGTTTCTCCTGCTGAAAACTGGTGTGAAAGAGAATTTTGCATGGCAAGTCATGGAGTTGGACAGCATGTTTTATCAGATTTGGGGCCCTCACAGCATCACTATATTTCATATGCTGTTCCTCACACGCTTCATCTTCCTCCTAATACAAGCTTCTTGTATATTGCTCAGAATAAAAAAAAATATATATTATTTTTTCATTTCTGACATGGGATTTTAATTTTTTTTTCCTTCCTTGTCACAGAAATGAAGAAGGATCTGCTTTTGATTTTGAGGAGCCAGAGGGGACTATTGGCCTGCAAAGAGTTGAGATAAATAATGATGAAGCAAAACAAAGTACGCAATTCCCTCTCTCCATTTTCTGACGGTGTGGCGTGGGGGTAGGTAGGGGTTTGAATACGTCATAGCCACAGAAACGATGCTTACCATTTCTAACACAGAAATCATTCTTGGTCGAGAGATTTGAATAACGTCAAGTTTCATACAAGGAAACTTACCCTTTTGCATGATTTTACTGACTCCATAACTGCTGAGAAAAAAAAAAAGAGAAGAACAAAAGGGAGATTAGCTTTCACCCTTTTGCTAGTCTGTATTTAATTCCCTTCAGATCGTCAAAGATTTTGCTTTTGTGATTTTTTTGCAGCTTTTTACACAGTCAGGCAGCGTGCAGCAACTCTTGAAATGTTCCCTTCTTGGCCTATGAAATTCCATCACACCCCAAGAGTAATCTTTTGTATTTATACGTCTTCTTTAAAGTCTTCAACTCTCTTATCTCTTGAAGAAAAGTTTCTCTTAAACTTCTCTTCTTCAAGTGACACTTATTTCTGGGTTCTTTTGGAGGTTACTTGAATTTTCCTGCAAAAAAAAAATTGTTGTGTTTTGTTTATTTTTAATTTTTTTCGGTGATAATGATGAAATCACTTTTTGACTCATTTTCTTTGGTGATTTGTATCATTAATAAAGGGAAGATCAAATTCTGCAGAAGACAGCTCCGAATCAGACTCAGCACTGAATACACTTGCAAGTAGAGGAGACACCACCGCCACCGGCCACCGTCTTCAGCCACCGCAACCACCAGTGACTCAGCCACAAATGGAGATGGCCAGTTCAAGTGACAACCCTACAACAGGAATTACAGAGACTCAACTAGAAGCCAAACCAACCCCATCAAAGGTGTGTGTGTGTGTATTTATACAAGTCCCAATGACAGTAGATTATGCCTTTTGTTTATAGGCTTTTATCTATGAAACTCGAGTTTATCTGTTTAAGTCCATGTTAATGATGACTACCTTTTTGCAATCCCAAAACTGTAGATTAATCCCTTCTATTTTTAGGCCATTTGCATTAATTTTTTCTGGGTTTTTGTGATCCAATTCTAGAAGAATGCCTGATGAGATACACATTGATTAGTCAAATCATTTCATCATTATTTTCAAGAACAATTTACACATCCTATCAGAATTGTAAAAAAAGCCTCATAATTGCTAATAGTCACAATTGAATATTAGTAAAAATTCATGAAATCTTTCAAAAGATTCTGCTGTTGCTTTCACCTTACCAGCTTTCCTTCATCTCTTCCAGTAAAATCCAAAAAATAAAAGAGAAGAATTGAGAAAAGCATAAAAATAATAATTTACTCATCGACTCATAAGTTATTTATTTATTGAGCATATTTTCTGGCTGATCAACTGTTTTTTAATATCTTTTCAAATTATGCAGAGAAGGGGAGCTGGTTCTAATTCAGATAAAGTTTTAGATGCTAAGGTGATTTATTCATTCACATTATGCTCATGCATGCACGCATTAAACAGCACATGCACGTTTGTAAATTTTCTTTTTGAACATTTTTTTATGACTAATGTTACTCTTTTTTTATTGCAATAAACAATTTCTTCAAGAACAGTTTTTTCCCCTTTAAGCTGATGATTTATTCACTGATTATAGACATTAAGACGTTTAGCTCAAAATAGGGAAGCAGCGAAAAAAAGCAGGCTCAGAAAGAAGGTGCGTGCCAATTATTTTGCCTTGCAATTTTAATTATGTATATGTAACTTGTGCTGCAGCCTGC
>CAIGRQ010287037.1:0-13124 GCA_903798375.1 Fraxinus sp. D2006-0159
CAATTATGTTATAATTTTCCAACATAAGCCTTCGGGGAGGGAGGGAAGTTTGCAGACGGGTGTCATTATCGGAAATGATTGGAAAACGTTCCGAAAAACACAAAATACCCTGGCATGTTTGTTTTTCTTCTTGGTTGAAGGCTGAACAAGAGACAATGACATTGGTGGCGGTGGAGGTTTTGGTGGTGGAGGCGTTGATGGTGGCGCCTCCGTGCTGGAATATGGATCCCCCATTACCAGACCTTCAGAACCAGCAATGGGAGAATGCTCATGAAAGAGAAAGAACGATAGAGAGATCTAGAGAGAGAAACAGGTACGTTTGTCGAATCTGAGGTTTCAAACCCTGAAAATAGTGGTGTTGAAATTGGAAAATGGTTCTTACAAGAAAATGAAGAAAAATGGGTAATGGTTTTGAGGGTTTCATGGAATTTTTATTTTTATTTATTATTATTTTATTTTATTTTTTTCCTGTTCATGGAAGATACGTCAGTCCCATGTATTCGGAGCTTAAATTGTTGAACTAGGAATACCATGTCATATCATATAAAAAATTATAGTGAAATTTTAATTTAACGTTACTCGATTTATTTTAGGAAAAATTGCAGCAACGATTCCAAACCTTTCGACTTTTAGTAAACTTTACCTTAACATTTAGTATGTACCACCAGAAGTCCCAAACTTTTCATTTTGTTGTAGCGCAAGGGTGGGAGAAGGGGGAGGGGGGGATATGATGAATATATCTCTTCCGTTTTCCGTTTTCCATTTTTCTTTTTTAATTATGTTATGTTAAAATAGCAAAGTTATCAATTTTGTTTTTATTTGGTCAAAATCAACTTCTCTAGTCAACTAACAGTCGTTGTTCTTGCGCTGCAACAAAATGAAAGATTAGGGACCTCTGATGGTACAAACTAAAGATTAAGGTAAAGTATATTAAAAGTAGAAAAGTTTGGGACCACTGCTCCAATTTTCCCTTTATTTTATTTTGATTACTCATATCTTACATTTTTATTTTGAATTATAATCTTAAACTGTGATCAATTACACTTTCATATTGTTGACGAATGTGTTCGGGTAAATATTATTGCTAAACACGTAGTAAAGTTGATTTAAAAAGTTCAAATTATAATGTGTACGAAAATTGTATTATTTATTATTGACCTAATTAATTTAATCTTCTTTTTCTTAAACCAATGCAAAAAATTAACATGGAAAGTGAGTTTTTATTGTAATTTCTAGATCAAAACTAAGTTATGATTAAACGACTAACTAAAAAAGAATTGTTCTGAGATTACAAATTTAAAACGATGAAAAAAAGTGTTATTGACTCACGATTTCACTTTAACTCTCTCTTTTGATTTATCAAGTAAAGTCATGAAAAATAATTAGTATGTGAATTCTGTCGCACATCTCAATTTTTATTTTTATTTTTAACATCTCCGGTGAAAATTTAGTTCTGCTAAATTATTTAAACAATCATTAGGCCCTGTTTGATTGGATAGTTTCCCCACCCACGCGCCCATTTGACTGAATTTTGGGGAATTCATTTTGGTGGGAAAATGAATTCCATGTGCTGGCCGTATTTTTTATTTGTATTTATTTATTTTGCAATGTCAACAAATTTCATAATCAATTGTAAAAAGAAATTTCACTTTAATGGACAATTTTCATGTAAAACAAAGTCAAACGAACATTAAACTTTAATGAAAATGATTTTTTTAGGAAAAAAAAATTCATTTTTTTTTTTTACTTTTTGACAATGGAACAATTTTTATGTAAAATAAAGTCGAACGTGAACAAAAAGATCCAGAATTTTAAAAAAAAAAAAATCGGGTGGAAAATTATAACAATCAAACACACTTAGTTACAATTCTAGGAAAACAATTTCTAGGAAAATCTTTTTCCTATAAAACATTTTCTTTCCACCCATTTTCCACCCTTGCAATCAAACGACCCTTGTATCTTTATGTGAATTTTAACTTAATTAAAAGCATTAGTCCACCAATAAATTCGTTTGAAGATGTAACGACCCGGGTCTCACTTAACGGACTGTTCCGATCGTTAGATTGACGACGTACTAACAATTTCCATGTAAAACAAAGCTAAATGAATACTAAACTTTGATGAAAGAGCAAATATATTTTTTTTTTTAATTTCATAACCAATTGTAAAAAGAAAAATTCATTTTAATGGACAACTTTTATGTAAAATAAAGTCGAACGTGAACAAAAAGATCCAGAATTTTTAAAAAAAAAATCGAATGGAAAATTATAACAATCAAACACACTTAGTTACAATTCTAGGAAAACAATTTCTAGAAAAATCTTTTTCCTATAAAACATTTTCTTTCCACCCATTTTCCACCCTTGCAATCAAACGACCCTTATATCTTTATGTGAATTTTAACTTAATTAAAAGCATTAGTCCACCAATAAATTCGTTTGAAGATGTAACGACCCGGATCCCACTTAACGGACTGTTCCGGCCGTTAGATTGACGACGTACTGTCTTCACTGTACCAACATGAGTCTTTTCAGCATACTTTATCCTCACTCGCACGTTCCTCGAGAAAACTTTACAGAGGGTCACCCATCGTGGAATTGCTCCAAACCAAGCACGCTTAACCGTGGAGTTTCTAACGAATGAACTTTCGGAAAAGAATGTGCATCTTGTTGGTATGAGTAGTACCTATCAAATCTCTTAAACTTTCGTGGTTGGGGATATTACAGAAGACCACAGTAGTTTAAGAAGTGTATCTCTATCTTTTGACTAAATTATTGGCTTTTACTATTTGTTCTAAACAAATAATTAACTTCTTTGACTTGTTAATATTTACAAATCAATTAATTATCGATTAGGTAATTAATTGCAACCATCACAACAATATTGCTAAGTCATCATGATTTGGTAGACTTGATCCGCGATTCTTTTTATGATAGAACTATCACATGCAAAATCTACGTTAATCCTGTTTATTGGATTCAGACCAATGTAAAAGTATATATATTTCCCTAATAAATTTAGCCACAAATAACCGTACAAGAGGACAAATTAAAATGAAAATACATCACCAAGTTTATGAACCTTAGGTCATACTTTGTATTTTTCTCTCAATTTAATCTCCAATAGAAAATAACCGTACAACAACACAAATTAAAATGAAAATACATCACCAAGTTTATGAACCTTAGTTCGTACTTTGTATTTTTCTCTCAATTTAATCTCCAATAGTGTCAAGAAAATTCTATTGAAAATTGCCACAGTACAAGAAGTATTTATAATGATTTAATCCCAAAACTCATGTACCAAATGTTTTCACAGAGCCACCCAAATTTCAAATGAACACATTCAAACTTGAAAATGATTTTCTTGAAGAATGATGAGCAAAAGAATTGATCGAGAAAGATCTCATGTTCTTATTATGATATTGTGAACAAAATGCGTAACGATTTGGACTCTGTCTCTAAGAAAGACTCGATGAAATAGAAACATCTATCAAGATGCGAACTACTTACGCCTAAACAGAAGACCCTCTGAAACTTCACTATTTTCGGGGACTTATAGGTTCTTGCGGGTGCAGTAATTCTTCACCAAAAAACACGAGGGCAGGAGGCCTCCGTCCCTTTTCTTCTCTAGAATTGCAGCACAAGTCCTTGAACTTCTTCCCATCTTCTAATCGAGTTCTTTAACTTTTCTCTAGCATCCATTGAGTTCATCACTTTTTAGTTTTTAAATTATATCCATTGCACTCAAATCTTTTTAATTTCACTCTGTTTAGCTCCAATACGTCCATCCTTTAATCCATCCTTCAAATAAAAAAATTAAAACAGATTAAACAAAACAAAGACTAGTTGACATATACTATCGAGTATCAGTTAAGGTGGTGGTGGCGGCGGCGGCGGCCAAGGGTGGGAGCGTTGTGAGGATAGGTAGGTGTGGTGGAAGCTGATTTTTTTTTGTTAAAATATTAAATTTATTTAATGACTCATTTGAACTTTTTTATTACTTTGAGACTATAGTTACAATTATTTCTTTATTTTTATTTTTCTTCCTTTGTGTTTATTTAAAGAGAATGGTAAATTCATCATCTTAAAAGGCTTTAATGAAAGAAATGGACAGAAAGGATGAATTGCACAATATTTGCTTGATCTGAGGGTGATTTGCGCCAAATTAAAAGAATATAAATGAGTGCAAAATTGGCAAATGCTATACACGAATTTGTGTCAATTACCCAAGTGTGGTTTGATTACATTGTAGTATTTTTATTATTAATTCATATTAGATATTTTTTGAAGTTAAATAGGGAATTTATAAAAATAAATTATTATTTGGAGTAACATTTCAACCATTCCTAAGAATTTTAGAAATAACACGGTGTAGTATTTTTTTTTTTATTTCCACTTTTTATAACTTTGTAACTCTTCTGGGCCTCTGGATGAAGCTAGTACAAATTGGTAGAAGAAATTCAAATATTAGTAACACGATAAAATACACGGTTTTCTTTTGGATGACTTATGTTCATTCGGAGGAGTCTCTCTCATGAATTACTTAGTCGAGCCTGATTTTGCGCTATTCAAGGGGCACTTGAATCAGCTGTCGGCTGCCCTACAACGTCTTGACCCCATCCAACTTTTGAGCCAATGCCCTTCATACTACCAAAAAAGGAGATTCTTGTTGAACTCGAGACGAAAGAGAAGACGCATTTCGCATCATATGTTTATTGTACCATAAGATTTGTAGCCAAACATGGACTAATATATGGTCAACCTTAGGAGGCCAACCCAGTTGTTGAAAGAAAACAGCAATCATACAACTGTTCCTGTCAAAAATATAATTATGCTAATAGAATAGGAGACTTAGCACATGCTACCGAACTTGAACGAATAAGAGGACCATTTCAGTCTCCAAAGCAGCCTGTTTAGATCACAGAAAGAATCCATGGACAAATTTGTCAAAAATCTCAAGGAGAGCTTTCTTCATCTAGTGAAATCAGTTAAATCTTCTGGAAGTACTTCCAAAGGTAAGATCTCTTGTAGTAACATAATACATATATTTTTCTAGAGAAAATAATTTTGTAGTCGACCCTTAAAACTCAGATTGTTGTTTATCCCTCAAAAAGAAATCCGGGATAAACTTGTCTAAAATCTGAAGAAGAGCTTTCTTCATCTAGTTTAAAAGAAATATTTGTGTGGTTGACCGAGAATTTATTGATAACAAAGACTAATTTGTTATTTATGTTTCTCGATATAAAATCTTATTTATTAAATTGTTTTGAGTTATTTTTTGTCGATTTATATTCCAGGAAAAGAAGATGACGGAGAACCGAAGTTGGAAGTCGAGGTATCGTAATATACACAATGTTTTCTGCACTTTACTTGTGAACATGAAAAAAAATATATAAAAAATTATACATTGCATTTCGAGAATGTTTGATATGCAATATTATTAGATATGACCAATATGTGAAGATTTCAGTTCGTGTCTCTTTGCTAATACCGTTCAGTACCGTAAATGCCATTGACACTTTTCCTATGATGTTTATCTAAACAGAAATTTGATACACAAGAAAGAGCCTTGAATATAACAGCTAGAGGTCCAACCCCGGCCAAACCCAAGCCCCCTCCTGCCCAGACAGCTTAAAAATCAGACAAGCATGGAAATCTTGTAATTTCTCAGCAAGTGGCTTTTATTTGTCCTTATTTTTTGTTATTTATGTTTCAGTTTTCTTATTATTTAAAGGTTTAGTTTGATGCATTAAGATTAAAAAACTTGTTTGGGTTGACTCGTTTTATCCCTCTTCTATTAAAAGGGCAATCCCTCATTCACTGTTCAGTGTTCATTTAGGACGTATTTCTCTCTTTCCATTTTATCCTTCGTTTACTGTTCATCCTGGACAAATGGACAAATTATAAAGATTCATTTGTGAATCATTTTTTCTCCCCATTTTATCCCACAATTTCACGTTTTTTCCCCATTTTATCCCTATCCTTTACTATTGATTTGTGAAACAATTTTCATCTAGAGTTTATCAAAATAAAATGGCATTATAGACATAAAAAAACAAAAAAGAAAAGTCAATTTTACTGTGCGCACAGTGAGATAAAAGATTTATTTAAGAAAAAGCCAGAAAAGTCATGTGTAGTCCTCGTGCACGCACGAGAAGTTTCGCAATGAGTTATTTTTTCCCAGTTAATCCGTTTTTTTTAATAGCCTCAAAAAATGAAATTCAATTATCCATAAAACAATTAGCGTTTAAATACTGGAAACCCTAATTTTTAAGTAAAAAGACCAAAATATACATCCAGTTAATTAAAACAAAAAAAAAATTCAATTTCTCGGTAGACTACCTTAAATTGAGGCTGAAAACGACTCCAATCGGGGTAACCCCATTGAGATGGTCTAAAGCGTTGCGAAACGTTTTCAAAAACATATTATAATAAAAATTCTGACACTGGTACAAAAAGTTATGCCCGTTTCTTCGAAACAACTCGTTTGGTCAATTTTCGGTTCAATTCATCTTCAAACTCTAACGCCAATTATCATACATCAATATATTTGTTAAAAGTGATTATTAATTGCTAACGAATATTTAGAAAAAATAAAAAATAAATAAAAATAAAAACTCCCTGTTTCCCGTGCCAGCACGGGGAGATGTGTATCTCCCCGCGCTGGCACGGGGAGTTTGCTACACGGGGAGATGTGATCTCCCCGTGCGCAAACGGAGAGAAACCAAATTCTCCACTGCCAAACTCCAAAAGCCCTATCCAAAACCTTTGACACAGTTGAGTTTCTTCGCTGATAGCTCTCCTCTCCTGGTTTGAAAGTTGGAAGAACCCCACCCCGTCCCACCCCACCCCCCCGTCCCACCCCACCCCCAAGAAAGGAAGAAAAATGGCAGTAACAAAGAACAACCAAACCCAGATGTCCTGTCTCGCGCTTTCACTCCAACCCAGTAATGGGACCGACGTCCTCGTCCAAACCCGTGAATGGTTTCCGCCTTCCCGTGCTCTGATGGCGGTATCCTCCTTCCGCCAAACCCGCCACTCTTTCTCCTCCAAAACCTCCCACCCGACCGTCGCCGCCGCAAATTCCAGCACCGCTGATTCAATCACTACAGGTCCATCAGAGTCGCTTGGTGAGACCCTTTAGCGGCCTCGTCTGGTCAGGTAATTGTTGGTGTTGAGTCACGTTATCGGGTTGTGTACCGCCTTGTTAACTCTATTTATGTGCTTGCTTTACCACCATTGATGATTTCAACAACAATGTGTTTGAATGCATTAATATAGTTAATCAAGCTGTTAGTGTGATTGTAACTGCCTGTCGTGGGGTGGATGTCACCCCCGAAAAATTGGGTAGAAAGTATGTGAAGATTTACATGGCATTAGACATTGTTTTGCGTGGTGTTAGTAATAGCAATGCTGGCATCCATGCACGGGGATAGGATAGCAAAAATGGTGCATTCTGCAGTCCACACCGAGACTAAGATTAGGAGGGCTGATAGTTGGGGCCAATGTGGATCCCAATGCTGTGGATCATGAAGCGGGCGTGGAGTTGTTCTCGAAGGCTTCATTTGAGTTGCCTTCTGAGACGTTGGAGGCTAGGGATGAGGTTGCTGCGGCGACACTAGAGCTTTTCCAGTAGAGTGAGGTAAAGGAGCAGAATAAGGTTGAGGAAGATGAAGATGAAGGAGAGAAGGATCCATTTGCAGCCAGTGATAGGCTAAATAAACCAGAGGAAATGCTGATGGATGGGTTTAAGAAGGACAAGGATTCAGGTGTTTCTGATGTGAGCAAGCGTTGGCAGGGCTTGAGGTGACCTCGTTGCCTCCGGCTGCAGCTACTGAGTCAACACATATAGGTGTAGAAGGGTTGAAGGGAATTATGGTGGCATTGAATTTGGCACTGATGGGTCAACGTTGCCAGAGGATTTTGAGGGTATTAATGATGCTTGGGGTGGCGGATTGAAATGGCATATTGATGAGATTCCTTTGAAGGGTAATCCTGGTAGGTTGAGGGCAAGTATGCCTGTGGATATTGGCGATGATGATGAGGAAGATCTTGAGGTTGTTGGTTATGTGAAGTTTTCTGCTCATGGTGCTACATCTTTGTTTGGAATTTCTCTTCGGCATGCTACTGATGGCAAGACAGACTTTTATGAGGTTGATCACAGGTATGCAAGCGGGTTTTATATTTTCAGTTAACCAGGAATGATTCATCCATTTTATGAAATGTATTACTCTTTGTTTATTATATTATAATGAATTTTGTGGTTTTAAGATGCCCTTAACTTTCTTTGCGTTGTGATCTGTAACCTTAATTCATTTTCTTATACGGGAGTCTGCATCTAAATTTGTCACCCATTTGATTTAAGTAATAGATTTGAATATTTTACCCACATCTTTGTTTCAATCTTATAGAAGCCTTTGAACCATATTTGTGATTTTGACGGGTTAATTTTAAGGGGTTGAGATAGATGGATATGGATTTCAACGGTACGTGGCGAGTCTTGATGATGAAATGCTGCAGCTGCCGGAGGTGTCTCCTTTGACTATTAAAGCTGACCCTCATGTGGCCGAGAAGCTTTTTGATCAATGGCTTTCGCTCCCCCGACACCGTATCTCTGGTAATTTTATTTGGCTATTAATTGCCTATGAATGATTGATACTATTGTTATTACACACATGCTGTGAACTGTTTGTTTAAGTGGAGTTTCTTGTCTGGTTTTGCCCTTTTATTCCATGTGTTGCTTGTAAATTGGTTTTGTAGATGAAGATAAATAATGAAAAAGGACTAAACATAGATTTAAATGATTTTTGATTTAACCCACAGTGTTGTTTGGACGCAGTGGTCAATTCTGCAGAAGTTGCGAAACTGAAACAAAACCAAGTATTGGTACTTGAGAGCATATATTCTGAATTTTGTTTAACAGAAAGGTGTTCTTTTCCTTTTTGCATTATGGAGAAATTACTTTTTGGAGAAAAAATATTGTTAGGAGATTTCAAGAAGATCCATAAGGAAAGATATAGCATACAAGCAGGGTACAAAACATTGCAGGATATACTAAGATGACAAATGTAGGTCTGTAATTTATTATATCAGTGACTTGTTGAGCAATAATGGCAAAATGTAACAATTTTGTCCTGACCAAGATTCGAGTTACATAATTTAATGAGTTGCCAATTAAAGCAAATTCTTACACGTGGTTCCACTTAAACATTTTTTTCTCTTCACAACTACTTCTCACTCATAGAACTTGATTCTTTGAGGCCTGCATAGAGTACTTGTTACCTAGCATAAGTTATTTCTTCATTGGAATGAGATTATAGGACTGAATACTGGTTCCACTTATTGGCATTTAACTTAGCCCTAAATAGACCACTACGGTATTACTGTATGTATAATTTTGTTAGTAAATACAGGAATTATAGTGAGCACAACTTAATGAAACTTGATACACGTAAAGCTTGGAGAACCTAATCATTAAGTGGCAATATACCGACACCTCCTAAAGATGAGAGTTTGAAAGCTTGGAACCTAGAAGTTAATTAAAGCATTAGTAATAAGGAATCTTCTAAAGAAGTAGACCACAATGCAAGGCAAACATGTATTTCTGTACCTCACCATGGAACATGATGCAATGTGCTAATTTATTACATGAGAAAGAGTCTAAACTGATGGAGTAATGTGTCTTCACTAATCTAAATAGAGTACATGTAGCATTAAAGGTTGGGTTTTTATTGGGATGGGCTTCAGATCCCTGGAGCCTGCTCTATTGTTTTAATGAAATTTTATTTTATGTTAAATTTACTCGTTCAAGTGCTAAACATATTCTAATTTACTGTTGGCATGTCATTTTATCACCTCTGTAATTTTTTATTTTTTTTGATGTAGCAAATTCTGACTCCAGTCCAGTATTTAAAAGTTTTCCTTTTTCTTTCCTTTTTTCTATGAATACCTGCACTAGAATGTGCAGTTTTCCTCTTGATAATTTATTTTTATGGTAATGGTCTTCTTTAAAGGCACCAAAATATGAAGTTGAAGTTGACCTCAATAGGAACCTAAACTCGCCTAATTATTGAACTCAACAAAACCTCTATTCTGATAAATATTGTCCAGGAGAAAAAAAAATGGTTTTATTCTGAGATCACAAGATTTCTAATATCTCGATGCTCAAAGCTGATTTTCAACGTATTTGAGAATATTTGGAAAGGATAAAAGATGACTATGTTATTATCCCAAGAATCATTAGATTAAACCATGTTAGAGCGGGCTGACTTATTTATTTAACAAGTCTGAGTGCTCAAGGGAATTGTTAATGAATCATGTTTGATAACTTGTCTCCGTAATCATTTTCATTTTCATTTTTATGCCTGTAATCATTTTCATTTTTCTCCATCGTAGTTTCTGCACAGCCTTGTCATCCACACACCTGAGTAAGAATTCGTGATTACAGCTGCCTCTCAATCTCATTTTCTGTTTTCTTCTTTTAGTGAATTTTTTGGCTAGATCTGGTTGAGGATTTGTGGGACAGGATGCCTGAANTCATTTTCATTTTCATTTTTATGCCTGTAATCATTTTCATTTTTCTCCATCGTAGTTTCTGCACAGCCTTGTCATCCACACACCTGAGTAAGAATTCGTGATTACAGCTGCCTCTCAATCTCATTTTCTGTTTTCTTCTTTTAGTGAATTTTTTGGCTAGATCTGGTTGAGGATTTGTGGGACAGGATGCCTGAAATGTCACTAAACAATAATTCTTCCCTTTCACTTAATCCATCCATGAAAGTTGCAGTTAGTATTGCTCTGCTTATAAGTTGTAGCTAGATGGTTGTAATTATGGATTTGGTGAAGCCGAGTCTTATTGTTCTGTCATAATATGTAGGACAGAATGAATCCCCCCTAATGATTCAATACCAACATGCAACCACTTCGGAAGGTTTTGGATTAACTTTCCTTGTGGTCCTTTCGCAACTCATCCCCCAGTTATTGAACTATGTGGAGTCTAATTATACTGGACCACAAATTGCCCGAATATACAAATATTTAATTGGGTCGTTTTAGGAAAGATATAGACCAACAAATTTGATGAGCAAACTACAAAATCTCTGCTTGCTATGAGATATCTTTGCTTGTAGGAAGGAAAGACGTTCAATGAATTGAAAGTAATTGGGGAATGAAGTTCAACACAGACTATATTTCCTCGTACCTCATCTTAAATTAGAAGAATCAGAAATGTGTCTCTCTGCATTCTAAATAAGAGAAAGTTCGTCCCAGTATAACCATAACAAACATTGAATTGAGGATGTAATTTACAAAAATCCAACAAATTTAACACGCTAAAATTACCTTAAAAATAACTCGGCCGTGCAATGCACGGGCAAAGACTTGTTTTATTGAAAAGGCATAAGGTTATGCACGTGGACATCAAATGGATATTTATTTAAAAATTCTGTGAATTATTTAGTTACAAGTAAAATTTAATTCCGTGAAGTTTATGCTCATGTTCTTTTCCATTCTGTTCTTGGGTAAGAAAATTGATTTTTTGGATCTTTATCCTTCTGATCAATGTTTTGTCCTCACATCTTTTGCGTGAGCAATATCGAATAAAAAAACAAAGATGTAAGATTAGTGACTTATCTTTGATAATAATTTTTTTTATTTGAGCCACATTTATTTGTAGAATAGATTTTATAATAATGATTTTTAGAAGAATATGTAGTTAAAAAACAAGAAAAAAAATTTGAGTTTACGAATAAAATTATTTCGTTGGAAGTATGTATGGTTGAAAATGAGTTTGAAGGAAAAATGAATTTTTCAAAAATGGAGATTGACAATATCGTGTGCTTCAATTTTATATGAACACAATTATTAGTGTGTATCCTTGTATAGTTTCTTAGCCCCTTGTTTGGCACCCATTTTTTTTTCATTCTCATTCTTTTTTTCTTTTTTCATTTCAACCACAGATTTATCAATAAAATAATATTACATATAAACCTAAAAATTCTTCTTACTTTTTTACCACACATCATTCCATCAATCACTATTCAAAAATACATTTTTTTACTAAAATGGGTGTCAAACAAGAAGAAAAATGTGAGTACACAATTTTATTTTTTTTTATTATTATTATATATTTTTTTGGCATAGTAGAGACAGAAACTGAGAAACACATTGAATTTGCCCTTATTTGGTTTCCATTATTTTTAAAATATATTTTTCTCTCTTCTTTTCAACCATACAATTTTCAATAAAATAATATTACAAGTAAATTCAAAACTTTTTCTTATTTTTTAAACACATATTCTCCATCAAATCAATATTCTAAAATATATTTTAGCAAAATAATGGACCTCAAAAGTAACTTCCAAGAGAATAATATTTCATGTGTCTCATAAATATATGTTTGCTTTCCTTTTTCGCATGTTCCAAATTATAAGATTACTTTCCTTGTTGAGAGTATATTTGATTTTTTTTTGTCTAATATAAACCTCTTCAGTGTGCTTTATTATCAGTAAATATGAACTACTCATATTTAATCATTATTTAATGTAGGCGTATATTAGGAAATGAACGAAAAATTTATGTTTTTCATTATATTAATTATATTTTCTTAACATGTGAATTTTATTTGTTTATATTTATTTATTTCCACTAGCAACGGACTACCACATATAGATCGTGGGTTTCATAGAAAATAAAAAGAACTTCACAAAACAAAGCTATCCTACAACTATAATTAAAAAAATAAAAATAAAAATAAAAAGTTACTACTTCTCGTCGAAGAAAAAATATTATTGAAAAAGTAGAAAACTTGTTAGAAAGTACTCGACGAGACTTAACAAATGCCACTTCCATCATATCTCAGAACTAACATAAATGAAGCAAGTGGAACAGATGCTATGGAGTTGTAGGGCTAACGATTGGACCAGGTAAAGGTTACTTTTAAAATTAGTTTGGTCAAATTTCCTAATTTTCACTTTTTATTTTTCAACAATTCCATATTTCCACAATAACATTTTGAATGGTAAAAGACAATAATGCCCTTAAGTAAACAATACAATTACAAAATCTTGTTTTATCTAAAAAACAATACTACCCTTTTAGTTAACAAGTGAAAATCAAACACTT
>CAIGRQ010287067.1:0-15709 GCA_903798375.1 Fraxinus sp. D2006-0159
CAAAATGCGAATATTATTGTTTTGGCAGTTGCATAGAATGAGCGGAGGTTTTATCTTTGAGCTTTTCTGTTCGCATTTGCTCTATCTTCTTTCGATTGGTGATAGTGTCCTACGTTTGGATTTCATTTTGGATCAAATTCACCAATTAATAGTAGTAGGATTTTGGTTACGAACATTCTGCCAGAAGGGAGTCTCCATTAGTAGACCGTTTAATAAGGCATCTCTGGCATTCTAAATTTGGATCAAACCACAACAATTTGGATTTCATTTTGGATCAAATTCACCAATTAATAGTAGTAGGATTTTGGTTACGAACATTCTGCCAGAAGGGAGTCTCCATTAGTAGACCGTTTAATAAGGCATCTCTGGCATTCTTGTCCGATATAGTCTCGCAAGCTATCAATCTAGCACTGAACCGTGCGAACTAACTCTTTAGAGACTCATTCTTTCTATCGCATGTCATTCAATCGTGTGGCTAGAGCTTGTCCTAATCTATTTCTAGCAAATGCTCCAAAGAAGACTTGTTTCAATTGTGGCCAACTTCTAATAGATCCTAGCAGTAATTTGTTGTCCCACCTTTTAGCCGATTCATCTATAGTTAAGTGAATTTCCTAGCACTTTAGCGCAGAGCTTGCCTTTTTCAATTTCATCTGCATCATATACTCGAATAGATGATAAATAGGATCTCATTTCCCATTGTATTTTCCATTACAGTACGAATGAAATTATCAAGGATGGGCACCTCTTTGAAAAAAGGTATGCATTCATCGTTTTAATCCATTTCATACGATCTAGTTGGATAATCTTCATGTTCTTTTATGGCGAAAGTATTATATGATGCGTCATCATAATTTTTTATCTCTCTAATCTCTTTGATAGTAATTTTGAATTGATCTCCTATCGCGGGAACTTGACTTATCCATAAACCTTCCTACTATAATTTTATCTTCGTATAACTCCTACATTATTTTTCTAACTTATTGTTGGTATTTTGAAACCTGTAAACTATTGCTCTTTCTGTTGAAGGAACTGGAAGTTGCTTTTCTCCATTTATTCCTGAATTATCTTGATAATCTACTCGTGGATTTTTAGCTTTTACGCTAGCGATGCATTTTTCGCAATTAGCATGTTTAGGCTTTCTGCCATTTCTCACATTGGTTTGGCAATAGATGCCTTTTTTTCTCAAGCGGCAGTGTTGAGCCGGAGAAATGTTGGTTTGCAGTTTTCGCAGTTCTGCCTTCTGTTGCTTTGTATTAGCGTCGCTATTTGAAAGCTCATCACTGCTATATCCTTCTATTATGGTTTTTAGTGGTAATTCTTTTTCCAAACTTTCTTTCACAGAAGATTTTGTGGTTTACTTTGTTGAAAAAGTTTTTTACAGAAGGTGCTAATTTGTTGACAATGCAAATTGATTCAAATGATTTTATTGATGAAACAATTACAATTGAATATCAATGTAAATATAATCAGCAAATCCTCTCACATAACTATAACTTTCACCTTCTAAATATACCAGTCTTGACTCTTCATCAACTAAAACAAGAGGGGAAATAGAGGGAGATATTTGAATTGCATACATTTTTTGTTCAAACGATGAAGTATTTATAGATTTCCCTCCAAACCTCGGGTAGTTTGGTCCTTTCTACATTTGCCAGATGGCGGCTCTTTATTGGCTGTGATTTATAATTGATTCGGCTATGAATCACGCTTTATTCATTTGTTCATTTGCTCTTTATTGACAACCTGAAACAAGCTAGTATATAATAAGTGGTTCGCAATATTTATGCCAGCCGTCTGTTTCTTTGTTCCCTTCGCATGTCGTTTTCTACTTCGCTTTGGTTTATAGATTTCTTTGCGAGGTCTAACATGTATGGATGTGAAACAAAATCGAGTCCATGTATAATTTTGGTATAAAGTTGAGTTTATGTATGGTTTTGGAAAATGAAGAAAGTCCATGTATCATTCGTGTAAGTAACTTGATAGTTGTTGCCATGTCAATGCCACATAGAGCTCTATTTGTTACATGGATTGTTTTGTTAGTTTTGACTAGAAGAAGTAAATGTATATATGAATGGAGAACAAATTCATTAGGTCATGTATAATTCTAAAATAGGGGATAAAATTCGTGTGCCTTTGTGCCGATCCCACCATCTACTCCCTCCCCGCTACCACTCCTATTGATATGAACAATCTTCATTTAATTTGAAACCACTAAAAAAAGGAGCATAAACCAATGTCTATTTGGATATCAAATTTAGTTGATGGTAAGGAATTTTTTCCTGATTATTAATCTGGGTCCGTGCCTCATTTGGGGATGATGAAACTAAAAAAATTAATATATATTCTTCGAACCATTTCTATTCAAAAGAATTGAGATGGCGATAATTATGAAATCAATTATCTTCTTGGAATATTAAGCCCCTGTTTGGTATGGATGAAAATCTAGATTTTAATCTCAATCAAATTCAACAATTAATTTTAATCACATAACTTATGAGTTACACAACTTTTCAACCACAGTCTTCATCAACTTTTGTCAAATTACACCAAACAGGGACTAGATAACATTTCCAATTGAACTAGTTCTCTAAAGTAAAGAAATAGAGTAATTAAATTAAAAAGTTGGAGTAAAATATTCCACTAAGCACTGAACTTTAACATGATCCCAACTTGCTCATTAAATTTCAATTTTTTTTTCTAAATGGTCATTGAACTTTTAGCCGTTGCGTCACATCCATCACTCATCAAATTTCGTTACCATCGAAGCTAACATTGTGGATGAAAAACACATGTGGAGGGCGATGAACATTTAAAAATTAACAAATCAGATTTCTATTCCAAATCACCTAAAAACGCACTCATAACACACAATTTTGCACTCTAAAAATTTCACCAATTAAATTACAAATCCCCAAATCATCACCTCCAATCCCTAAATTGTGATTGCTCCTAATTGTTCTCCTGTTCAACAACATTTCAAGTTCCAAGGATTGAGAAAGAGACATCGTCGAGCTCGGTCTAGTTTGTTGAAGGAAAAGCGCTGCTACTGTGGTTATCCAACCAAGATTAAAACTTCTTCGATGGAGGGGAATCTTGTACGAAGATTTCCCGACTGTTGTTTCTATATGAAGAGGGATACTGTAATTATTCTGATTGGCTGGATGATGAACCACAAGAGAGGTACAAGATTAATATCAACGTGCTGCTAAGATCGAGAAATCTGTACAAGGAAGAAAAATGTATGCTTTACAGAAGCTGAAATTGCAAGATAGGCTTCTCACTTCTGGGCTTTGTTTATGTTTAATGTTTTTCGTTTTTTTTTTTTTTACAAATTAAGCGATCCTAATTGTAAGAATGTTTCAATTGTTGTTTACTAATAAGTGCATTTTATAAACTCATTTATGGCACAAAACATGGATAATTGTTGGCAAATATATTGGAATATGGTTTAATTCTATATAAATTGTGTTTTGTAGGATAACAGATGAACATAGTGAAATTTAGGAGAAACAAACAAAAAATGACTAAAATAGAAGGAAAAATGTTTAGGGACCAAAATTCAAATATTCGAAAGATGACCCGGAAAAAGAAACGAAGATGTGAAAGAGTCGGACACAAATTGGGCGAAGGAATGATGTGTTGGAAGAAGAAGAAGCGATAAAAAAATTCAACTTTGCTTATATGATTCCAACTCTTATAGAAACAAATCTTGGAACGTCTTTGAAATATCTAGGGTCGTCTAGAAGTGGTCACCACGCATTACAGTACATTTGAAGAGATTTTGGAGCATAGAAGGAGGCAAGAAATATGAAGATCAATTCCTAGATTCGAAGATTCAATTCAAACTTTATTTGGGTGAGTCGATTCTTCATATTCTTTTGTTTTCTTTTTCATAACATATTATGCTAAATTTATTTGTGTTAGAAGAACGACAAACCTAGTAATATGAGTTTTAGTATTTAGTTTTACATATTTGACATTGAAAACGCGTTTTGGATATTGAATTATTTATATGATTTTCTTTTCTCCACAATTATTGTGCACGATAGTTGTGTGAAATTGGTGGCTTATCTTATGCATTTTAAAGAAGAAATACATGTTCTAAATAGTGTAAATCATCATAGGATCCGATAGGGAATAGAAATATACAGACACTCTATGTGAATCTTTAACTATTATAAAGATTCATGCACTCTTATATGTTTTCATTCGTCATAGAAATATAGTCGGGTCATATATGAGGGTAGATTTCACATTGCTCGAGATATATTGTTAAATAAAATAGGAATAATGATTCGTCAAAATTCAATCTTGTTGTCAAAGTGTAGAACTAAGGTTAAAAATGATTATTGCATGGAAATTCGATATCCTAGTGCATTTGTCAAATTTACTCATAATTGCATTAGTAGATTATTTTATTTATAATTTCTTCACAAACAAACATACCCTATTATTCATATTTTGATTAAGGTCGCGATAATTAAAATTGAACAAAATCAATCTCTGTGGGACGATATTTAGATTCAAATCCACTTTTTTACTTGTTAATGAATCGTACACTTGAGGTGGTTTTAATTCGAAAGATATTTTTGTGAACAAGTTTTTAGCACCGCTGCCGGGGATTGTATTTGAGTTTAATTTCATTTATGGTAACACTAATTCAAACTTCTACTTGTATCTTGTATTTTTATTTATTTGTTTTCTATTTGTTTTTTTTTTTTCTCTTTTTAGTGATATAAAAAAGATAAAAAAAAAAAGGACAAAAGATAGCTACGATTGATTAATTTGATTTCAACAAAATGCTCGTTACAATTGACAGCTCAAAAAATTGATAAACAAGATATACTTGTGGGAGATTTCATTATATATAGAATAACGACTACGAGATATATAAGCGGAATGTGAACTTAATGAAACTATCCTGGGTTATTTGCCTATTGCATTATTTCTGTCAACAAAATCTGACGTGGGTGATTTGCCTATGAGATTATTTCTTCCACGGAATATTAATGAGCATCAATTAAGAAAATCAAATTCAACGAACTCCCAACAAATACACCAAAAGGGTGAGACTTTTCTTGAAGATGCCCATGTTTCTTTGCTAGAAGCTTTGGTTTCAAATGTTGAACTTGAGAAAGTTTCAATTATAGAAGAAGAGCATGAAAAGATCGAGAAACTAATCATAACAAGCCAAAAAAAATTAGTACCATTCAAAGAAGAAGAAATTAGCATGCAATCCCTAGACTTTATCGTTTGCTCAAAAACTGAATTTGTTATTAAACCTTATAAGGAAATTAATGTGTACATTATTGATCTTGAAGCAGGTGATGAGGAGAATTCATACTAATTGGAGCACGAAAATGTTAAAATTTAGAGGAAAGATGTAATATGGAACAAAGTCAAATTGAGTAAGTTAAGCAGGACCTCCAAAATCATATTCAAAGTGCCATGAAACATTTGTGCAAAAGTCAAGTTTGAGACAATAAATTGAGCGCTTAATGAGAACCAGCCCGTTTTTCTATCATTTTTTTTTCCTTATTTTGATTAACTATTGCATTACAAGTAGTTTTATGGATTGCATTAATTTAGAAATCCATGCATTTAAACGGTTTTTAATACATTTTATGCAGTACTTTAACACTTGTATTAGTAATTTAGACATGTTTACTTATTGAGTTCATTTTATTTCTGCTCATCGTTAACATCCTAGCATTACATTGAGCTCACATTGCTGTGATATGCATTCTTAAGGTTGCTCAATCTTATTAATGTTAGAATATTAGAATTCTTCTTGGTATGTATACATTACAAATATTTAAACCTCATTTACTATCGTTAATATTTATTTTGAATTCTTGAAACAGACAATTGAAGTTTAGCAACAAAGAAAAGTGGTGGTTGTCATGATGTCTACCAACCGGACCAGTCTGGTCCTCCTACCTATCTGCATATACTCCGGTGGAGTTTGTGATCCTTATTACTTTATTTTGATTATTTTTGCTCTTACATTGAGAACAACGTTTTGTATAAGTTAGGGGGGTGATAGAATTTTCATGACACCTTGGTCATTCATCAATAATTTTGTATAATCTATTGCTTTCTATGTGATTGTTCGTGTGGAAAGAAATTTAATAGTTTTTATTTATTTTCTAGTATTTGCTCATTGTTTTGTGTGCCTGTATGGGTTTGATGACATTGCCAACAATGATGTTGAATATTGGATAAGTATGTACTATCAGTGGTGGAAATATTATATGATTTCATTAGCCAATACTTGTTTACGTGAAACTTGACATTCTTTGTGCATGACACTCATGTTTTACACATTAAGTTGGTGATTTGGCTCATTTTATTTAAAGAAGAGTCGAGCATAGTAAGTAAAACCTGAAAAATCTCTATTATATCTACCCATAATCCATTTATAGAGTAGTTTGGAGATGGTTTAGCTGTTACACGGGAAGATTGAGATAAGTAGGGTTCTGTGCATGAAATTATCTTGTCTGAATTGTCTAAAATCAATGAGACGAAGATGAAGTGAAAGTCTTAAATTAGGGGTTAGTTTCAAATGCAAAATGTATAAAAGAAAAGGGGCATAGCAATAGTCTATGTGTGAATAAAATCATCTTTTTGAGCATGTATAACTTGATTGAATAAGTCTGAAGAGGTTTAAAACCTGGTGTCATAGGGTCATTTGACTTGAGAATTATCGCTTAAAGCTCGTTATATGAATTATATAAAAAGCAAATGAGAAGATGTTTGAAAAAAATAAAAATAAAAATAAATAGAAAAAGATAGAAAATGAGAATAATTGAGAAAATACACAATTACATTGATTAAACCCCCAAGACATTTAATAGATAGAACTATACCTTTGATACGAGGTATGTAGCTTAGTTTGGTTTTAAAAGTTGAGGCAGTTAAAAATATAGGAGAATATCGACTTGTTGTGAGCTTATGATAGTAAGATCCATCCAAACAAAGAAGGGGTAATTAGTAGAATCAAATAAGTTCAACTTATGATACACCCTAAGAAAATAGAGTGAAAAGAATAAGTTTGAGGGTGTATATCTCTCAAACAAAGAAATGAAATATTTGACTATGAATTAAACTAGTTGTACCTAACCTTCTATATAAAATTTTACATAATTGACACATGGAGGCCCCCTATTGGGGGGTACGAGTCAAGAGTTAAGCCAATCGTGAGCTTGATATGCCAACATGAGTTTACATCCACACACATCGAGTTTTGCATGTAACTCGTAGATGTTGATTTGATTTTGTAATATTGAAACTATTCATTGTGTTAATAGTTAAATTTTAATCCCGAGACACGGCAAGTTGTCAAACCATGTTTTGTTTGGAGTTAAGATACATTTGAGGACAAACAATTGTTCAAGTTTTGGGGATTTGATAAGTGCATTTTATACACTTATTTATGGCATAAAACATGGATAATTGTTGGCAAATATATTGAAATATGGTTTAACTCTATATAAATTGTGTTTTCTAGGATAACATTATACGGTGGAATTTAGGAGAAACAAGCGAAAAAATGACTAAAATGGAAGAAAACCAAAGTTCATGGACCAAATGTAAATAGCCAAAAGATGATCCGGAAAAAGAAACCAAGATGTGAAAGAGTCGGAGACAAATTGAGCAAATGAATGATATGTTGGAAGAAGAAGAAGAAGCGAGAAAAAAAATTCTGATTTCCTTATATGTTTCCAACTCTTATGGAAACAAATTTTGGGACGTCTTTTAAAGACCTAGGGTCATCCAGAAGTGGTCACCTGCATTACAACACATTTTAAGAGATTTAGGAGCATAAAAGGGGCAAGAAACACGAAGATCGATTCCAAGACTCGAAGATTCACTTCAAACTTTGTTTGGGTGATGTTTATTCTTCAATATTTCTTTTATTTTCTTCTTCATAACATGTTATTCTAGATTTATTTGTGTTAGGGGAACGATGAACCTTATAATATGAGTTTTTAATCTTTAGTTTTACATATTTGACATTGAAAACACGTTTTTGGATGTTGAATGATTAATATGATTTTCTTTTCTTCATAATTATTGTGCATGATAGTTGTGTGAATTTGGTGGCTTATTTTATACATTCGGAAGAAGAAAAATACGTTTGAAATAGTGTAAATCATTATAGGATCTGATAGGGAATAGAAATATACATTTATACTTTATGGGAATCTTTAGGTGTTTAGTCATTGGAAAACTCAAATATGTGTTTAAGGCCTTTTTTGGTGAAGACGAATTGTTGAAAAAACTCAAAATTAAGTATTCACAGAAACAAAAGTCCGAGTAACATTGAACAACACTGCAATTCACATAAATATCAAGTTCGCCATAGCTCGAGTTCCACAGAAGCATTGAATGGCAGTGCCATTCCAACTTACATGATTATCATTTTAAGTTCGATATCTCAAAAAACAAAAGCCATTCAACAAAAAAGTGAAGGCTGAGATTCACTACCATTCTGTCTTTCAAAATCTAACATTAAAATCATCCCAAAGCAAAAGCAATTCATGAAAATCCCAAAACTTCAGATAGGCCATTTAGAAGTAGCTGCGGATGTCTTCGATATTCGTCGAGCTTGAGCTCTGGTAGCCCGTAATTGTGAAGATTCGCTTTCGTTCAGTTTTTGTAAATCAACAACCTTATCTTCCAATCTCACATTCTCTCGAACCTCTACACTGCTATGCACAGACTATCTCTATTGCTTAGTGTCCATTGACTGGACATTAGTTACCACTGTGGTTGGTGCATGGCTCGATGATGCTTTTCTCCATCTGTTTGCAACCAATTTTCCATTAGGCAAATGACAAACAACACAAGATTTTTAGTTTGAGTTTTTTAAAGTAAAATGAGGTTGGTATATTTATATTGCACTTACCCTTGGAGGGACATCACGTGAGCTTGGGAATTCAACTGGTTCTATCTCTCCTTCAAACCAATTTTGCAATGGACATATGAAAGCTTCTTGTAGACACTTCTGGAAAACCATAAAATTTTAAGGCATCAAAAGAGTTTACTCACATCATTCGGTGCATCTTTCCCACAAACGGAACAAGTCATTGCAACTTGACCCTTCTTCCTCAAATAGGATTTTCCCTGCGAATGCACAACCATCTATTCTGCATGTTTTCGCCTCTTCGTCTGCCTCTTGTCCTTCACAGTTTCTTTCCACTTTGGTCGAATAATCGACTCACATTCTACCTGAGGTCACAACGTTATGCCTTTAATTAAGTTTAATATGTTGTTGTAGCAACGTAAGTAGGCGTCCACAGTGTAGCAATTGTCAACAAAAATCTTTCATTCATTTCTACATTCCTGTATCACCGCCATTGCATAAAATGCAAGGAATTCCAGTCAACTCCCATCTCTACAAGCACAGGTTCTTTCTTCAAGTCCACAAGAGTACGGTTCTAAGTGAAGGAATTAACCTACCTATTCCGACCAGGGAGAACAGGCCATTCACCTATGTCCATGGTTTTCTTATGCAGTGCGCGAATGTTTGATCCGTATGTTCTTACTCCTTTTTTCACTAGGTGTGATAAAAATTTTAGAGTATATACTTGGTAGCATTTTGTCTAATAGGATATGACATCATTTTGCTCAACTGGTTCTCAAGAAGTATAGGTCGTGATGCTGAACGTTCTTCAACTTTTCCATTAATCATATCTCCTTCAGGAAATGAAATAGAATCCATTAACCTTTTGCAGGGTGGAAAGTTTTTGAGGACAATAGTTTGTACTGAAACGCAATTGTGGGCAGGACAAGAATCCGGAGTTAGAGTGTGGAATTTATCAGATGCATACTTACCTGGGATGGGGGTAGGGGGAAGGGCTCGGAGAGGAGACAAGGATGCTGCTCCATTTTACGAAGCAGTTAATACATCACCAACTATATGTATGAAGGTTGATCTCGGGAGTAAGTTAATTTGGAGCGGTCACAAGGATGGTAAGATAAGGTCCTGGAAAATGGACCAAACATATTCGACTGATGCTCCTTTCAAGGAAGGCCTCTCTTGGCAGGCACATCGAGGTCCAGTACTTTCCTTGGCAGTTTCTTCGTATGGTAACTCCCTTTTACCTCGGCGTATGTTTTTTATTATTCAGTCTATGCACAATGAAAATGTTGCTGCATTATTTTCATTTCGTATCTACTAACATCTTCCGAAATATTTAACTAGTCTGTCGCCATTTATGGCCTGGATCCAGGTGATCTATGGACAGGTTCCGAGGGTGGATTTATAAAGGTCTGGCCGTGGGAATCTATCGAAAAATCTCTATCTCTGTCAGCAGAGGAAAGACGCATGGCTGCTTTATTGGTAGAGCGGTCGTCCATTGACCTCAGAAGCCAAGTTACTGTTAATGGAGTTTGTAATATTTCATCTTCGGATGTTAAGCATCTCTTGTCTGATAATGTCAGAGCCAAAATCTGGGCAGCTGGATCTTTATCCTTCTCGTTGTGGTACGTTTGTCGCTTCACGTAGTCTCCACACATTGATATACTGTAACACTTGTACAAAGTTGATTAAATGCTTGAAAACTTATTTTCTTCCTATTTACTTGGCTGTTGAGAATTAAAATATTGGATTACTTTACTATTTATTTCGAACTATCCTAATAGTTGAGAAAATACAGGGATGCCCGTACAAGGGAACTTCTGAAAGTATTTAATATAGATGGACAGATTGAGAACCGTGTTGACATGTCATCAGTTCAAGAACTAGCAGTTGAAGATGAGATGAATGTCAAGTTTGTTGCCAAATCTAAAAAGGAGAAATCCCAAAATAGTTTTCTGCAGAGGTCACGAAATGCTATAATGGGTGCTGCAGATGCTGTCCGTCGAGTTGCAACAAGGGGAGCAGGGGCTTTCGTGGAAGATACTAAAAGAACAGAAGCATTAATGCTTGCTGAAGATGGAATGATTTGGAGTGGATGCTCGAATGGACTTTTAGTCCAATGGGATGGAAACGGAAATCGCTTGCGAGATATGAATCGTCTTTCCAATAGTGTTCTATGCTTTTGCACTTATGGGTCAAGAATATGGGTTGGCTATGCAAGTGGCATGGTTCAAGTGTTGGATCTCGAAGGAAATTTAATTGCCGGTTGGGTTGCTCACAATGGACCTGTTGTAAAATTAGTAATTGGAAATGGTTACATTTTCAGCTTGGCATCTCATGGCGGTATACGTGGTTGGAACATCTCTTCTCCCGGACCTATTGATAGCATTTTAGGGCACGCTTTAGCCGAGAGAAAAGACACGTACATGAGATTTAAGAACATCAAAATTTTAGTAGGCACATGGAATGTTGGTCAAGGAAGAGCCACTCATGATGCTCTTATGTCATGGTTAGGTTCTGCCATAAAAGATGTTGACATTGTTGTTGTTGGGTTACAAGAAGTGGAAATGGGTGCAGGCTTCCTTGCAATGTCTGCAGCAAAAGAAACTGTAAGCTGTCAATAGACTTCCTATACGTATTACATTCTTAAATATTGGGATGCTGAAGATTTTCTATTATTCGTTTATTATAATTTCTTAAAGCTGTTGCAATCCATTGTAGGTAGGACTTGAAGGAAGTTCTGTCGGGCAATGGTGGCAGGACCATATTGGCAAGGCTTTGGGTGAAGGGTCAACTTTTGAGCGCACAGGGTCCAGGCAACTCGCTGCCTTACTCATAGCTATCTGGTAAGGTTTATATTGGAAGTATCCATTTTCAATTAATTTTTGGTAGCAAATCATACCATATGATATAAACCTCTCAAGTCTCAAATTTTCATTTTTCCAGCTACCAATATATTTCCGCTAACGGGATTCTACTTAATTACATTTTGTTTTATTGATTGTTCATTGATTCCCTTTTTCCCAGGGTGAGAAAGACTCTTAGAACACACGTAGGGGACCTGGATGTTGGAGCAGTTGCATGTGGTTTAGGGCGTGCAATTGGTAATAAGGTAACAGATCATTGAACACAAGCATTTCTCATTATCAATACTATAAAAGTGTTCGTTATGAATATGCTGCTATTCAGCTAAATTATGCCTAAAGCTTTATAATGTCCAAGAATGTCATTGTGCCATAACCGTTATAGTCCCATTTATCTGATCATTCTTAAATTTCATCAATATTGTGGGTTTCAGCAATATGATCGGATAATTTCACATGCAGGGTGGTGTAGGTTTGAGGTTGAGAGTATATGATCGAATAATGTGTTTTGTAAATTGCCACTTTGCTGCACATTTGGAAGCTGTTAATCGTAGGAATGCTGATTTTAATCATATATTTCGAACAATGACTTTCACTCGCTCGACTAACCTCCTTCAAAATGCTGCTGGTATGCTGCCATACCTGTTCTTCTCTTGCTCTCTTGTCTTCTCCACATATTTATTCTGGCTACTTTATTCTTCTGGCTTCCCATGGATCTTCTCTATTGCAGCTGGTGTCTCGTCTTCTTCACAGATGCTTCGTAGTACAAATGTATGTATACTATAATTTGTAACTGAGTTAGGCATTTTCATTTCATTTTCTTAATTTGAATAAGGATGGTCCTTTTTGTTTAGGCTGTTCCTATTAAACCTGATGAAGGGAAGCCTGATCTTTCTGAAGCTGATCTGGTCATCTTCACTGGCGATTTCAATTATCGACTTTTTGGCATAACTTATGATGAAGCGAGGGATTTTGTTTCCCAACGATGCTTTGATTGGCTTCGAGAGAAAGATCAGCTGAGGGCAGAAATGAAAGCTGGTAAAGTTTTCCAAGGAATGCGAGAGGCACTCATCAGATTTCCTCCAACATACAAGTTTGAAAAAGGAAAACCAGGTTTAGGAGGTAATGTTAAATCATTCATAGCATAATTGGATTTAAGCAATCGATTCAAAGTACTGAATCCAAAAATACTTGCTTATGTATAGGCTATGATTCGGGCGAGAAGAAACGAATTCCTGCTTGGTGTGATAGAGTACTATATCGAGATAATCGGGGAACTCAAACAGAAGGATGTAGCGTAGAGTGCCCTGTAGTTGCTTCCGTAGTACAGTGAGTGCCATGATTTTTTTTTCTTGTCTTTTTTTCTGTAATTTTGTATTTATGCCTTTCATTCTACACTATATCACAGATACGAGGCTCGCATGGATGTGACTGAAAGTGATCATAAACCCGTACGCTGCAAGTTAAATGTGGACATTGCCCACGTTGACAGATCAGTCAGGAGACAAGAGTTTGGGAAAATACTCGAGTCCAATGACGAAATCAGGGCTTTCCTTGAAGCACTATGCTTTGTGCCTGAAACAACTATTAATACAGATCGAATAGTGCTCCAGAACCAAGACAATTACAGTTTGAAGATCACCAACAAAAGTGGAGAAGACATGGCTTTTTTCCATATCACGTGTGAAGGTCAGTCCACCATAAACGACGCACTAGCATCTGATTATTGCCCCAGAGGTTCACTTGGTTTCCCCCGTTGGCTCGAGGTAGTCTCTGATTCCTCATTGCAAGATTTATTTGTGTCAATATTAAGCCTACTTAAAGCTATGAATTTACAAGTTCCATCCATGTAAATATCAAGCCTACTTTTGGATTAGGTCAAACCTGCAGCTGGCATGATAAGACCTGATGAAGTTGCTGAGGTATCTATACGTCACGAAGAATTCCATAAACTGGACGATCTTGTTGATGGGATTCCACAAAGCTGGTGGTCCGAAGACACCAGAGATAAGGAAGTGATTTTGCTCGTGATTGTAAAGGGCGGTTGCTCCACCAAAACAAAAACTCATCGAGTATGTGTTCGGCATCGCCTCAGCTTGCATTGATAAAAAAAGGTAATACTTCAAGATGACACCAAATTAGTTCCAACCATGGGTCTGCACTTTGACATGCAAACCGTGCTTCTGAATTAGCATAAATTTTCTTGCACCATTGGATGTTAAACCATCAAACACACGCGTTTGATTGACTGCAGTAGATAGTTTCTTTGTGTAAATACTCGTGGACTATCTATGTCTTGAAGCTTGATTTGTGCCAAAAGGTTTGGTATAGGCTTGAGATTTTTGTCATTTTTTTTGTAATGCTTAGTGCTGATGAACATTTAATTGATAGAAAAGTGAAGCTTTGTTTCAAGGCACGTTGTAATTTAGTATGTGTTTGAATCTCATTAAAATGAGAAATGAATTTTTGGAATAGTGATTGATAGGAGGATTTGTGGTGGAAAAATAATGAAAAGTTTTAGATTTGTGTATAATATTATTTCATTTGGAGAATGCGTGGTTGAAATGAAGAAAGAGAAAAAAATGAGAATGAAAATGAGATTAAAATGGGTGTTAAACAAGGGCTTAGTAAACAATTTTTCATCCCACAGAAAGAAACAGGTTAGATTTCTTGTTTGCAAATCTTCTCTGCAACTCCAAATCCTATCTAATGCCTTGTAACTTCTACGGATATAGTTAGTTGAGTTTCTGTAATTGCAGCTCGTTTTGCATGAATATTGAGAATCTTATTTTTTTCATTGGAAAATTGAAAAGTTTGAGAGCAAATTGTCAAGAAACATAGGTTGAAGACCTAATAGCTACATTATCCATAGATGGAGGACTACTTCTGTAATTCTCTCTCATATTATAAGTACGGTAAGTTCATGCTGTATACAAGTGCATTATAGGCATACTGTCAATGACATATTCATAAAGGGTGCATGGTCCGCTATGAGGGCATCAACGGATTTGGGTGGATGATTAAGTCTCGGACCTAGCAAACCGTTCCTACCAATGTGGTTTGACAGGATTGTCATAAGCTCCATGTGATACATACTATTGAATGTGCACTAATGACGATATCATATGTATATATTGTCGTTCTATGATATCCAAAGTCTTGTGTGTCCTTTTATTGAGCTTGCTGACCATGTGGGTGGAAAGCTGGTTGGACGCCCTATGCACTGTGTGGGCTATCCATGGCGCGTATGGACGTTCCATCTCAAGTACTTAAATATTCCTTATTTCATTTATGTTATAAAACCTTTGAAGAGCCAACTCCCCAAATGATGAAATACTTCACTTGAAAGGCAATTTTGCAACCACCTTACCAACTAAAATAAATGCTAATCATTTTGCAAAGTCTCCCAACATTCTTTTTTTTTTGGGCACCATCAAATGCTATATTTTGAAGACTATGAGCCCCTTTTACTAATGTTAAAAATTATAGTAGCATACAAGTAATATTTAATTTTTTCTTGAATGATATCCGGAAAAGCATTATTCGACTATTTTTATAGGGACAAGAAAATGTGTACATGAAAGTAGAAAGAGATGTCTGCAGACTTTTCGTTGTGAAGCAGTGTGTGTTGTAAACTAAATTTAATTAATACATCTTCTCTTAAAACAACTTATAAATTTGGACGCAAAATGACGTGTTGATAATTAAATCTAAATATGTAGACAATCCCTTATTAAAGCTAAATATGTAGACAATCCTTTTCTCAGAATCTGAAGCTTGCAGCAAGCATTTAGTTGAGGAAACAGAACAGTGAAAAAGGTATGACAGTAACTTCCGAACCAAGAATTAGAACCAAACATTACAAGATCAATCTTTGCTGCTGCAACTATTTCAGGATCCAGTGTTGAACAAATCTAGATAAATGGAAAAAAAAAGAGTAGAACATGATATATAGATAGCATTAGAATAACTTACATTC